>CATIWR010063791.1:0-19463 GCA_949677035.1 Omphalea diandra | reverse complement strand
TTTTTTCTTAATATGTGGTGGTAAGTTTTTTATATTCTTAGATTTTATATATTGATTTGATTATATTAATTTTTAAAGTAACAAAAATTTTGATTCATAACTAGTCATATAACCTCTAAAAAATTTTATATATGTAAATTATCAATATGAAATTATCTTTTTTAATACAATTAATAACAACACATTAAATTAATTTCAATTGTGATATTATTTTTATCATATAATTTTTAAAGAATTTACATCTTTTATATAAAAAAAAAATTAAATTATCAATCTCAAATTATAAAATTCTTATTAAAAATATAAATTTTTAAAAAGATAGAACAAAATAAAAATCTTAAATACAAACTTTTAATAATAAAAAATACAATACATAAGAACTAATAAAATAGAATAAAAATATTCACTTTATTAATTTTTTTTTTAAACAATAGATTATCGTGGATAAAACATTCCCACGATAGCCCATTTTTAAAATATGATGGTCCATGGTATTGGCAGATGCATCTTGACCAATAGTTAAATTTTTAGCGAACATTTAAAAAATAATAAATTTTGATATTTCTTTGCAAATTTTGTAAAAATATTCCGTCAATGTTTGTGTCATAAATTTACAATGAATTTATATATTTTACCCTGTGCCAAAAGGAGATCTAAAAATGAAATTTATAAGACGTTGATGTTTTGATTATCAATTAGTTGCTATAAATATTGAATTAATATCCGCTTAAAATTATAAAATGCCTAGAAATTATCTTTCTTTCTTTTTCATAAAATCATATCTAATTCATCAAGAAATTGTATTTTTTGAAAAGAAAAATATAGAACCTATCCTTTTTAGGGAAGCTTTTGCATTAAGGGTTTGTTGTGGTCAATTAATAGCCGCAAGTTTGTTGGAGAACGGTTAATTAATAGCCGCAAGTTTGTTAGAGAATGACTGCTATTAATTAAATTGATTTCATAATTCAATCTCAAAACTATAATCCATAATAAAAGTCCTCAATTACCTACATATATTTCTCTTTTTTTTTTTTTTTTGTGGGGTTTATATGATATATTCTCATTTGTTGTGAAAAGTTTTTTTTTTTTTTAAAAAACAAAGAAGAAATAACTAATGACTAAATGATATTATCATCATAATAAATGATTAAAAGTTACTTTTAGTGAAAATTTATTATTTGCCAAGTTTAATATATATATATATATATATATATATATATAATCAGTTTGCAAAAATTTGTAGATAAACTATATATGATTATTAATTTTATAAAAGATTTTATAAAGCTATAATATAGAATAGAAAATAAATTATAGCCTGTAATATAAACGTTAATCACTAGTTTCATATAATTCTCTCTCTAATACTTAGCTTAAAGTGAGTCTTTTATAACATTGTACCAATATTTTAACTACTGAGTGTATTAAAAAAATTCACTTAGATGAAAGCATAAAATTTATATATTTTTTGAATTTTAATATTTATTTTTAAATAATTTAACCCATATTATTATATTAAAAATACTTACCTAATGTATCATCTTTAGCTCTCATTTGACTCAAATATAATATAATTGCAAAAAAAAAAAAAAAAAAACTACTTTTTAGCTATTTGGTTTGTTAGAAAAATTTGAATAGATTTTCTTATTTATTTTTTATAATATTAAAATTGATAGATAAATATAAAATTTTATTATATTATATATTAACCGTAAAGTATATACTATGTTATAGCTAAGCATGAAATTATTTATATTATTAATTAAATAGTTTAATAAAAATATAATTTTTTTATTGTATTATTTTTTTAGAATTTTAATTTTATGTTATTTTAATAATTTTATGAGAATCTTACTTCTAAAGAGAAAAGAAGAATCGGTGATTCACTTATTTGAAGAATCTTATTTCGACTCTCATACTTTTTTAAAGCAAATCAAATATAATGAATCAAAATCGCTCATTTTAATTTTTTTTAAAAAAAACCCACTCGTAAGTGATTGAGATGAATAGGAAAATACTTTATTGCTTATAATTAGAGTTTTGTTGGAAAAACTAATAAAAATGATAGAAACAAAATTTAAATTCAAATTGGTTCATTACTTCATTTTCAGTCCTATATGAGTGCATTGAAGTAAAAAAAAAAAAAAAAATTAAAAAAATGTGAGAATAGAAGAAAAAAAATTAAACATGATTTAAAATAATTACTTTAATTATTGTAATATGTAGATTTTTAGACTCACACCAGAATTTTGTCCTAACAATAGTTCATCTATCTTGACAATTAAATTTTGGATTCGATATCTACTTACCTAGCTACAGATAGGAAAAGTGAAAAATAAACAGTTTTAGATTTTAGAAGTATTTAATAACCCTATTAAACATTTATAATAAAAGTATTTAGTATTTAACTTTTCAAATTTATTTGATAATATGATTTTCTAAATACTTAACTGTATATTTGATAATATTTTTTATTAAATATTTAATTTCAAAAAAATAACATAATCTCATAAATAATTTTTTTTTATTGCATTTCACTCTTTTATCTATTTTATTAATATTCTTTTTAATCATAAATCAATACCATCGCAATCACTTTTATCACTATTAATGAAATCATTACTATCACTATGTCATTATCGCACCCTTGTCACTATTATTATAATCAATATTAATATGAAATTATAATAATTGTTATCACCATTATGGCGCCCTTATCACTATTAATATAATCATTATTAATATGAAATTACCATAATTCAATACTACAACAATTGACACCATAATCATTATCATTACTATTTATTACTTATAATTTTAATTTATTTATGTATATGTTTTAAAATAATTAATACAACAATTCAATAAATTTAGTGACTTTAAAAACTTTAGTACTAAAATCAATTAATTTTTAACTTTTTAATATTAATACTATTTAAGCACTTAATTTTAAATTGAGTCTAAAAATGGTGGGAAGATATTGAACTTGCTTTAACACTATCACATGGTTTATTTATTCCTAAAAATTTTCATTTTCAATTTTCAGTTACCCCTCAGCCAAAATTCTATCCTCGACCAACCCCACCTCTAACCTCTTCCATCTGCGTCTAAAACCCCTCCACAGAGAACGGAAAAGAAGGAGAGAGGCCATGGAAAGGCTTCTGTACTCTTCTTCTCCTTCTCCTACTCTCAAATTCCACCTTAAACCCACTTCCTTTCTTCCTCGACTCGGAGTATGTAACTCGCCCAAACTCGGTCATATCCCTCTTCCAGGCCCTGACTTCAGGCGAATCAACTTGGTCTCCTGCAAACATGAGAACCCATCAACTCCTTCTCATAGACTTCCCTCTCTGTCTCCTCTGCGGGTTCAATCGCCAACTGGATCGGTGTCAAAATCTCATCTTTCTAAACAGATCGCAAATGGAGCCTCTATGCAACCAAAGGTATTGATCGCTGGGTGTTTTTGGGGGTTTTCTGTGGTATAATTATGTTTTGCCCTTGTTTTATTTTAGTCAGTTACAATGGTGTTTAATGTTTAGTTGAGATTTATTTATTGCTGATGAAGTTTTAGATTTATTAGTGGCCTATATGTTACTATGCTTAATCAGGTGAATTAAATTGGGGGTAAATTTCCAACTGAATTATATGCTATCTAATGGTGAAAAGCTTGGTCTTTCTGTAAATTTTTCTGTAAATACCTCTGGCATTAAGGATTATTGACGGCGATGCAGAATAGAAAGAATCCATGGCTATTGGCAATCATATTATCGATCTGAAAGGGGAAGGAAAGGGAAGGAGAAAGGAACTACCCATAGCTGTTAATTTTCATTGCACTTTGTATGAATATGCATACTAGGGAGCTGCCATTGCGTGAATATTAATCTCAGGATGCATAAACCTCAAGGTGGCATTTACACAATCATCTTTTTTAGTTATCTCCAAAATCTTATCTCCCGTTCTATCATAAACAATGAGATATTCGAATCTCCTCACTTTGTAGATGTGCATTGCATAGTGGAGAATTACATTTTCCTCTTTTTTCCCGAAAGTCTGGATCATGTTTTATAATTTTATGGATTCACTTTTTTGGATTTAAATGAGCACTCAATTAAGAGTGCAATGCAGCAGGACTCATTTTGTGATCTCACATTAACATTAACAAATTGATTTTGCCTTTATCCCATTGATATTTGTCATACCTGTATTTGATATATGTTATAGAATTTCATTCTTGATTTACTGAAGATTAATAAAAAATGTTTGAAATCAGGTAGTGACCACTCTTGGATTCTTTTTGACTATCTTGAGGTTCCTTCATGGTGATATTGTTCCATGTGAAATTAGTTGTCTAAGGACTCATGGTTTCCTTTTTCCTTCCTAGCTTGAATGTGTAGTAACTTGAAATTAGTTAAGTTGTATAATGACTCATGTCATGTCTTTTAATGTCATGTCTTCCTAGCTTTTTTAATGTCATGTCTTTCTAGCACTGTCAAATAAGTTTGAATGGCAAAAACATGATAAACTTTGTTAAAGAAGTTTTAGTTGGTCCCTTGGTTTTTAGACTGGGTTGCCATTGTATTTGAAAAGCTTATTGAATAGCATATACACCTAAACTTCTGCAGGCAGTTAATCTTGGGACTTTTATAGTTCTCTCAGCTGTCATCATGTTCTTACTCCACCCAGTTTTTGCCTCACCAGCATTTGCAACTCTCCAAACTGCTGCCACGACTGGGGGTCCTGCTTCTGCTGCTGCAGTTGGAACAAAACTGATGCGTGCTGAATTATTAAGTAGTGCTTGGACTGGTTTCTTTGCTGGTTGCTTACATACACTATCAGGGCCAGACCACCTTGCTGCCTTGGCTCCACTCTCAATTGGTCGTTCCCGAGTGGAAAGTGCTGTTGTTGGAGCTCTTTGGGGCTGTGGCCATGATGCTGGTCAGGTCATATTTGGCTTGTTGTTTCTATTGTTGAAGGATCGACTCCACATTGAGGTTATCAGAACTTGGGGCACAAGAGTAGTTGGTTTCACACTACTTGTTATTGGTGCCATGGGAATTAGGGAAGCTTCAGAAGTACCAACCCCATGCATTGCCCTTGAAAATGGTGAGTGCGATGTAAGTGTTTATGAAGCACTGGAAAGCCAAGCAGTGGGAAAGAAGAAGATTGGTTTTGCTACTTTTGCTACTGGGATTGTCCATGGACTGCAACCAGATGCATTGATGATGGTTTTGCCCGCTCTTGCATTGCCTTCGCGCTTGGCTGGTGCTGCATTTCTTATCATGTTCTTACTTGGGACTGTTGTTGCAATGGGAAGCTATACAGTATTTCTAGGTTCATGCAGCCAGGCACTAAAGGATCGAGTGCCAAGAATTACTGAGAAACTCACTTGGATTTCTTCACTCATAGCAATTGCTCTTGGCTTGGCCATCATCATTAGCCAATATTTTGGATTTAGCTTGTATTGATCGATCTGACAAGACATCAAGATTCACCCGTGCAAGCAAGCATCTTTAGTGTTAGGAAAAGATCTTTAGAAAAGGAATAGTCAAATTTATATTCGGCAAAAAAAAAAAAAAAAAAAGATCTGCGCAACTTATTATCTCGGTGAGAGTCAATCATCTTTACTCTCTTATTTAACTTTATGAGGTGTAATTTTTTTAATATAAAAGTGAAGCCCATGTCTTTAAAGTCTTTATAGTTCACTTATGGTAGAATTCGAGTTTGGTTGAATTATTGGATGCAATGCATTTCTAGTTTTTCTCCTCATTCAAAGTCCTTGTATTGACTTTTCTTGGTGTATGAACGTTGTACTAGGCTTAAAGCTTATTGACCTTTTATCATTGTGCCTTATACACTGAACTTTTCTTTTTCCATTGCATTTTCATTTCCTCTTTTTTGTTCGTATTTTGGTCAAAATTTCATTTAGTTCATTTTCGTACAATCAGGGGCAAATCCTCTTTCTAGTTCATTAAGGAATTATAATTGAAATGCAGATTTTAACTGGAATTTGAGCCAAAGTTGACAGATAATTTGAGATTATTGTTAAATCATATTTTTATTTTAAAAATAAACTTACCTATCAATAAAAAAGTAAACTTATCTATCACTGACAATCATCATTTGCTGACAACGAGCAGTGATAAGTGTTGGTAGTCAAGAATCATTGGTGATAACAAATGTGTTTATAATATTTATTTTTCATTTAAATAAATTAGTTAAGATCTAACATTTTTCTTAAAAGTAATTTAGTTTTCCATTGAATAAAACAATATTTTTCGTTAATAAATCTATACTGTATAAAAGTGTCTAATTAAGGAAATTTTTTTTGGATGTAAACAATAATAATCTTAAAATTAATTGAATAATATTTTTTATAAAATTAATTTTTATTTCAATTTTAAAATTTATGTTATTTGAAATCTATGCTATCTATACTTTATATTAATTTTTGAAATTTGTGATATTTAAAATCTAATGTTATATTATGTATAAAATTGGCTAATTAAGAAAAATTATTCTAAACATAAAAAGATATAGATTTTTTTAAAATTGACAATAATAATCTTAAATTATAAATTTTAATTGGATAGATAATATTTTTTTATAGAATTAATTATTATTTCAATTTTTAAAATATGTGATGATTTAAATAACTAAAATAATGGATAAAAATGTTTACATTAAATAACTAAAATAATGGATAAAAATGTTTACATCTTTAAGTTATTGTTACTTTATTTTTTAAATATTTAAAAATTAATATAAATATAATTTAATTTTGAATCTATCAAATGACTTATGTAATGATATAATGATAATTTGTAAGAATTTTTATGAAAATATCATATATGTTGAAATAATTATAGGGCAACATGTAGAAAAATAAGTATTTTTACTAAGAATTATTCTCTCTTAGTTAAAAATGAAGGATATCTTAAAAGAAAATTTTTAATTTTTAAAAAATAATCTACAATGTCTATATTTTGTTATATCCATGCATAAAATTCAATGTTAGATAATATTAAATATTAAAATTTATTTACCACAATATTTTTTCAATAGCGCAATTATATGTAATATTATCTAAAGAGATTTCAATTTTCACTACAAAAATTCTTGTGCAATCTCACAAAAATAATGGAAGTACAACAAATTTATACTAAATATATAATTTATAAAAAGTAATTCTCTTATAATCATATGAGATTTTATTATATATTAAATTTATGAGTCATAAAGGTAAAATTTTGTTATACATCGAATTTCTTTCGAATATATTTATAAATAGAAATATTATTATA
Organism: Omphalea diandra; assembly: GCA_949677035.1. Classification (NCBI taxonomy): domain Eukaryota; kingdom Viridiplantae; phylum Streptophyta; class Magnoliopsida; order Malpighiales; family Euphorbiaceae; genus Omphalea; species Omphalea diandra. The sequence continues at coordinate 12,162 of CATIWR010063791.1, read as the reverse complement.
ATATTATTTTAACATTATAATTATAGTTGTGGATATATATATTAATAATGGACGATGAAAACTTCTTTTTTAGTTTTTGATATTATTTTATTTAACTTTTTTATTAATCTTATATAACTCTTATTTAGTTTTTAATTTTGATTTTTTCATTCATTTATTAATAAAATCATATTTATTAAAAATTCATTTTATATATATTCTGAAATTTTTTAATTATTTATAATCTTACATAATTTATTGTTCTTTTATATATATAAAATTAAAAAATTAACTAATTTACATATTTAATAATTATTTTAATAACGTATAATAAAAACTAATTTTCTTAACTGCATCAAATATCAAAAAAAAAAAAAAAAAAGAAAAAAAATCCACAAGATTAACGGAATCTTAAGTGACATGAAATATCTGTCTGCCAGAGTCAAATTTTCTGTTTTAGAAGAATTGATATATTGATTTGGTGAAGGATTAGTCAACATGTTTCTAGGGGATTAATCAGTTAACTAATTTTCTTTAAGAAACTAGTTCCAGTTCAAGGCTGGTTTCAGTTAATAATTTTTTTAAAATAACGAAAATAGATATTCTGAAAAATAAACATTTATTAAAAAATGTAAAGAAAAAATTCATTAAATAAATCCTTTGATATATCAAGAAATACATACAATAAAATTGATCTATATAAATGTTAAATTCAAATAAATATAGATTTCATTCTAAATACACTTTAGAAAAAAAAAATCTAATTTGGCGTACATTTAATTAATTTGATTTCAAAATTTTTTTTTAAAAAATCAGTCTGAATTCAAACTGCCAGTTCAGCTTCGGTTCAATGTTGTCGTTGCTTGAACCAAAACCAAACTGATTAACTGTTGACCAGTCTAGTTCCATGTTTGATCCAGTCCGGTTCCTAGCTGGTTGCAGTTCAAAACCAGCCCATCGCCAGGCCTAGTTGCAGCCATTCAGAACGTAGAAACAAAGCCTATCCTTTCTCGTAAGTAGCAGAATCTTGTCAGTGCTCTGACCATTGTTGTATCAGTTAAGAGTTTTCAGAATAGCACTTCCTACAAATGCCTTAACATGTCTAATTGATAGCAGACTCATAAAATACCACTGCTTCCTTCATTAGCAGTTTTGACTAGAGAAATGATCAACTCGAACAGTACTCTTGCTTCCTGCATTTGTAGTTTTGCCCAGAGAAATGATCGCCTGTCTCTAACCATAACCATCCATGTCTTGAGCACAATCTCAATAATCAAGCAATAAATATTGAACATCTCATGAAACCAAAGAGACAAAAGAAGAGGATATTAAGTCAATGCTAAGCGTACAATTGCAGCATATGAGAAAATTTTGTTATTGGATCATCATTGAGGAGCTATTTAAACCATGAGTCCATATGGAACGGAGAAGAACAAGTCAATTGTGTATCATCTTCCATTGAATCACCAATTATAGTTAGTGCTTTCATTTGCCACTTCAAACATCATATAACTTCGAAGGTTTACAGGTTGGCTATCAGTGCTGAAAGAAGAACTTGGACACTGATGATTAAGGCTTTGCTTTTTTGTTAACGTCATACAGAACGCATACATCTGCTGCTGTCTTCATCTGAAATCACCAAACAATTCCATAAATATCCATATCACATTAAGTCGGGACTTGTTTGAAGGAAAAAAAATATACGGTTACAATAATAAAATAATGCCCTGCTATATATCTGCACACTCAAACTGGAGAACTTAGTTCCATGGTACATGGTAATGACCAGATATGTTCACGCATTGTGGTTTTTAAGTTTGGTTCCAGATTTGGATATGACATTCCCTAATATTTTCATAAACTAAATGATGAATATGCACCAAACAGTTTATAAGATCGACTTCAGACATTCAAAAGTCCCATTCTATTAATTTAAGAGCATGGATAAACAGCCCTCAACACACACAAGTCTTGTGATTGTCAGAATAATTTGGTTGAAGTTAGTAGATAATGATAAAAGGTATTAGTAGCTACCTGTGACAACTTGCTTGATTGCCCATCCAAACAAACTTAAGCCCAGTAGGAAAGAGATAACTGAGCACTCCTTTATAGACATTATTAAAACCTGAAAAAAGAAAAAAATTTTGAAAACTACGTGAAATCCAGTAAATAACCTGAGGGTCCAATTAGATAGATGTTCATTTGAAATGAATGATTTGGATTTGACATCATATTTATTTTTTACAATTTTTAGCTTGCAGCTCAAATCCAAATCCATAATCATTTGAAATGCATACCTATCTAAACAGACCCTAAGGGAAAAAGTTAAACTTGATAAACAATGAGAGCTTACATCCATCAAAGTTTCTTTTGTTTTTCTCCAAGAAGAAATAAGATTATGTAGAGAACCTGCAAAATTAATGGTCTCAGATAAAGAAAGCCATATCAGATGAAAGATTTTATAGAGTAGATGGAGAAAAGAGTGGACGGACTAATTTCAGAAACTTGGTTCAGTTAAGTTTATTTTTCCAGCAAATTCGGTTATTTTGGTTCAGTTCGGTTTTTAATTTAAAAAATCTTAAAAAACTGAATCAATCGAAATACAAAAACTACATTGTTTTTTGACTTTTTGTTTGTACACCTATCAGATACCTAAAACACTAATTTTCTACACCTAAAATCTCATTTCTAAATGCCACTCCTCTACCTCTCTTTCGGCTTCTGCCTCAGCCTCACCACCACTGGTTCCCCATGTACCTATCCCTCTCTCCCTCTCTCTCTCTCTCTCTCACACACACCACCGATCATCAGTCAACTGCTCAAGGTTCGCACGCTTCCATTGCCGCAGCCAATTCTTGATTTTCCAACAGCATACAATATGATGTTTTACACATTTTAGGAGGCAACTCTGTTTGAGAAGCATAGGATGAATAAGAGATTCCTCAAAAATTTGGCTCTTTGTTGCATTCTAAGTGTGGTGAAAAAAAAAAAGATTTGGCTGTATATGGGTGGTGAAGACGTTATTTGGTATGATCTCAAAATGAAAACAGGAGAAAGGTATGTTTGGATTTATTCAACTATTTTTTTCCCCTGGTCATCATAGTAATTAGTATGTTTTAAGATGGAAATACTCTTTAAAGTATTTTAATACTCCAACCATTCAATAGTAAACAGTATGTATAATAGTGAGATGCTCCAAAGCTTGTGTTTGAGTTTTGAGAGCATATCATTTGCAAGCTTTTTTTTTTTAAGAAAAAGATTAAAAAAAAAAAAATTAAGCTGTCAACCCAGATTATGTTATGAGCTTCTGTTTATTGATATTGATTACGTTTACACTTGTAATCTATGGACTCCCTCAAGATCATCAGATGGAGAACTGTTGTTTTTCTTTTTATAGAGATTGTTATTTACCAAATCCAAACTGAAAAAACGAAACGAGCAGAATTAATTGGGTTTGGCTTACAATTTTATTCGGTTTAGTTCAGTTTGAAAAATTCCTAAGTTAGGTTACTTGGGTTTTGAGTAAAACTAAACCGAATTAAAACGAACCAAACAATGCCCACCCCTAGATGAAGAGACCAAAGTTGTCATTACCTCACATGCCGCACAACAATAAGCCATGAACATCCGGTTTCCATAGTAAACTTTGAAAAGCCAATTAGTACTGTCTTTTACATCTTTATGGCTAGCTTTGCCTGACAAGAATGTACTGCACTTGAAGTATCAAATATCCAGAAAATATATAACAAGCTCCAATTCCATATTTAAGCAGAATGATCCATGTCTAAATGAATCGACTATACATGTTAATAAGAAAAAGTTACCCGTACATCTGAAGCCAATGGCTAGAAATATCTACGGCAAGCAATGACACAAAAACCAAGCCAGGTCCGCATAAAACCAACAGTTGTGTTCAACTAGATGTCAATACGTTTCATCAAATGGTAATGCACATGGAACCAAAATATATATATATATATATATACCTGTACACTTGGGAAAGTATTACTAGTAGACAAGCAGTGCTAATCCTGGATAAACACATCTTAGTTAAATCGTAAAGCAGACAGAAGCAAATAAGTCTCAAATTAAAAAAGGACGAGGAACACGTAATAAAGGTCAACTAGGCAAGGGAGTTTGTTGAGAGAAAGAGAAGTTCACCTATCGGTTACCATGTCCAAGACAGCTCCAAAAGTCGACACTGATCTAGGGAAAAGATGAATGAGACATTTGAACTTTGGTATTTATTCATAATCAACAATTACTTTCTGTTGAAGATAGATGAAACATTACACCTGAAAACATGGAATAGCAGTTTTGAGATTTTTTTTTAAGCCTTATAACCTCTAACTAGAATAAATTGATATTCTTACATTATCCAGTGGGCTAGAAATTTATCTGAGAATATCCATGATCATGCCTTTTGATTTCATTGCAAGTCACTATATCATCAGGATAGGGCAAAAAGTTTACAAAATGATGTCGCCAAAAAAATAAAAAAAAAAAAAGGTCCACACACCAAAGTTATATATATATATATATATTTCTGTCAAATATTATTCTACATGATCAATGTGATGATTGATCTGAAAATTCTCAACGGAAGCTTTTCTAGTATTGTATGTTGTAAACAAAGGACAACAATTTACTCAAAACAAAAAAGTTAGTAGTGTAATGTATGCATATTTCACGCTTCACTTTGGCCCCTAGATCTATCCCTGCATTTACTACTTCAATTGCATCAAATTTTTAATATACACACTGTAGATATTTCATGTTGTTCATGCACACAACCTTAGTTTAGTAATTATCTAAATTTCATATGACAGCCAGAAGAACCCACACCTTGATTGAGTTTACGGGCACACCAACCATCAATGCCATCACATACAAAGCTGAGAGATTGGAATATAACAATCATATTAAATTCCCATATTTGTACACCCAGAAGATGATGAAAACCAAAAAACTGAAAGAAACTTGATTGAATATTATTTCTCACCTAATAAAATAAAGAAGGAAGAAAAGCCTTTTGTTGGAAAGCATATAGCAAAGGCAAAGCAATTCATGAGAATCCTAGTGTACCCTGCATTTGCATAGCACCTACAACTTCATAAAATTACAAATAAAACAATGGAGGTAACCATTTCAATACTGATAGATCAAGAAGGGATTAGCAAGAAAACCAACCAACTATATTAGGTATGTAAAGGTAGACTGCTAATTTGCTGGATTTTGACCTTGAATTCTTGGCCATTTAAGCTTCTATTCAGATTACAGCTGTTTAAAAAAAAAACACTTATGCTAATTTGCTGGGTTTTGACCTTGAATTCTTGGCCATTTCAATACTGATAGAAAACACGTATGCTTGATGGGAATGACTCAGTCCACATGCATCATTTGATGAAAGCACTCAGTCTCGTCGCCTCCTAAATGTGGCTTGTCAACCACACTTTTCCTCCTTCAAAATAATTCTCCTCACAAAATACTACTTCAAATGGTATCATAGATGTAACCAAAGTAAATGATCAAAGAAAAAACTTCACGATTAATCGTGATTCTCGTCTGACCCTAGTTTTTTTATTTTTAAGTTTTACCATGTTGAAGCTTGAATTTCTAATTATTGGTTTTGATGATAGCAAGGTTAAGTACTAATCGTGGTTGCAAGTGTTTGTTCATGTATTTAAATCCCTCAATTACAAAAGCATCAAAGACAGGCATAAAAATCAAGAGCAATAAGTTAAAGCAAGACCATGAATCTCACCATTAGGGCAAATGAGAGATTTCAGGCAACAAAGTTAAAGTTTTCCTTGCACACCCTTATTGAGCAGTATGTGCAAGCTAGTCAAATTATGTCAAGGATATGAAATGGTCCATGCACATTAGAATAGGCTTATTCATCATGAACACATTTTAGATTTTTTAGATAATAAAAAGTTGGAATGACCTAACCAAATGTTGAATGATTAGTTAGAATAGTTTGTTGCATGCATGTGATAAAAAGATAAAAGTTTTCACTTTAGTTGAAAACTACTTATGAAGCCATGGAATGGACCATATGCATGGTCCCATTCACCAAGATGAAAATTAAAGATTTTTAGATAAAAAGTTGAAACATACTGGAGTATTAGGAATAAGTTTGTTGGATGATCCTATTCATTATGCTTTGGATTAAATATTTTGCATACGCAAGTGGAATAACCTTGAGACTCTTGGAATGGCCAAAGTGCATTGCCTTGTTCATCATGAAGAAAGTGGAACTTCTTGACACAAAATATTTAAACGACCTATAGCCATTTAGTATAGCCCTATTCATAAAGTTAGAATTTACAAAATCTATGAATAGAAAGTCCATCCTTATAACAGGTTAGCTCTAAATGGAATAACCTTATGCAACGAGTAGCAATTCAGATTTAGCCAAGCCCAATTGATGGAACAACTTTGTGCAAGAAGGAATAACCCCTTTCAATCTTGAAAACAGTTGGAGCAATACATTTTTGTCTATGAATGGGTTCATTTACAAGAGTGAATAGGCCTCAAATTTGGTAAAACTATTAGTATTTACTAGTTTTTCAAACTTGTGCTATATAAGGGCCAATTGATTACTTGCGAAACAGTTAGAAGAAAAACTTACATAAGGTCTTATATTGAACAATGATAATAACCTTCTTCATCTTCTTTCTTTCTCAAACACATCTTTGTTTATTGATCTTGAATTGGATAGCCTGAAAGCAACATAGTGACTAATTCTCTCTTATGTAATATTTATATTATTGTATATGAGGATCATCTTTATATTGGGTTAACAAACCTTCAAAGAGATTTTGTGAAAGACATGAGACAATGCCTGTAAATTTATCTTAGAAAAAGCTTTAATATAGTGCTTAGGAAATCAATGTTGGGTATGTTTTAAGTAACACCTAGAAGTTTACTTATAAAGATTTGAGTAACACCTACTAGTAAATTGAGATAGTAAACTCTTTAATAGTGACTAGATGAGAGGACATAAGCCAAGGTTATGCTAAACCTTTATAAAACTCGTGTCTCCTTGCATGATTATTTTACTTATTTGATTGCTATTTGAAATTCATACTTTTTTGAAGCAATTGGCCTATTCACCTCTCCTTTAGGGCTTTTTGAGACAATAAATGATATCGTAGGTCTTAATTAATCCACATGCCTTTTTTCTTCAAGGCGATGACTATAGGTATTTAAAAAAATAGAATAAAAATATTCATTGATAGTAAAAGTAATATTAATAAAATCTAAATTTAAATGGGTAATTCTATGTGAATAAAAAATTGATTTCATTATAAAAACTTAAACTAGTATAAAAGATCCATCTTTCACCCTACCTATAATAATATAGCACATAAAATTGGAATGAATCTTTATTTTTTACAAAAATCTATAACACATAAAAACTTATAAGAAGAAGGAGTGAATAACCAAACCTTTTAGTCTTATGAAAAGTTGGAGCATAAACTTGGAATATTCAATTTCATTTAATGTGCTTGCACCATCAACATATTTAGATAATAAGGAATTGGAACTTGTGTCTTTCACCTTATTTGGACATGTATGGCCATTATGGCCTTCATATTAGCAAATGCTACATTTTCTCTTATTTTCTACTCTTTTAAATGTTGAAACATCATGCCTTGTAGAAGCGTTTCTCTTTTTATTATTTGAACCTAATGGATAACCTCTATGAATTTCAATATTGCGTTTAAAAATCAAAGGATCTAAATCATGTATAAAATGAAAAATCTTCTTTAAATTATGGAGTAGTTATTGATATTTGGCTTTTAACCCATAAATTGGATCTTTTTCATCATCAACACCATTAATATAAGAAAGTAACATATCATCAATATGCCATTATGGATGTATATCATTAAGGCTTAGCATTTCATCTTTCATTGCCCAATTTGTGTGCACAAGGAAGGCCCATTGTCTTTGAGAAAAAAGCCTTACATATTCGTGATAAAGAGTCAAATGTTGACAATTCATATTACTCAGAGTTTCTCCAATGCAACACACAAATATTAGAAATAAGTTTTTTTAAAGAAAATGAGCAATATTTATGGGGAACATGAATCTTCTCACTAAAACATTTTGCCTTGATCTCTTGAAATTGACTTTCAATTGCATGACAAATCATTTCTTTAACCATGTGAAAATCTCTTGTAGAGACTTGAAGATACCTTTTTAACATTAATGTGCACTTTTGGCTTGTGAAATGACATGATTATTTTTTCATCTATGTCAATAAATTGGTCTTTAAATGGAAACCAAGTACTCTTAATTTAAGAACCAACTCATGTTTCTCATATTGCACCTCAAGTTTAGTTTTAAATGATGATTCAGTAAGAGAGGTTATCAAATTTGTCCATATAGATAGAAATTAATCCCAATAATCCCCTTATCAATGACAATTGCAATTTTCAAGTATATTTTTTTCTATATGCCAAACACATTATATATTATAGCATTCATTAAAGCTAACTCCCTATCATATGCAATAACCAAAGGATGATCAACACCTAGTGTCTAGCTAAATTTCATCAGTTCCTACACATAATCTTTCTCTTCCTCATTTTGCACAAAAACAAAGGAAGAGAAATATGAACTGTTAAAACCAGAGACCCATAATCTTTCTCAATATGCCAAACACATAATAGATTATCTGTGTTTGGGAAGACAACTTTTATAGCATTTACTAGAGCTAATTCCCTATCATATACAATAACCAAAGGATGATTATCAACACCTAGTGTCTAGCTAAATTTCATTAATTCTCACACATAATCTTTCTCTTCCTCATTTTGCATATAAACAAAGCAAGAGAAATATGACTATTAAAACCAGAGACCCGTAAGTAGTGATATCCTATAATTGTTGGTCTTAAAAGTGCAATCCATGGCAAAAATGTTTGAATAACTTTTTTTTTAATGCTATAGCCTTAGGATGTGCAAACATTAAATGCATCAAATGAAAATCTTGATACTTAATGTTATAAAAAAACAATTCTACCTTGACCAAATTCCTCCAATACAGCTTACTGCCAAAGTCTCATTTACAATTTTGGCTTTTATGTTGTAAAGAGTTTTAAATATTGATTGAAGATTTAAATTACTTTCACAAAGAGCGGTAAATATCTCTCTTGAAAGTATGCTAGACTTTATAATTTCTTTAATATTACTAATTTTTTCATTTCAAAAATGACAAGCATATGGATGCCCAAACAAATCTCATGATGGTTCATAATTATGTGATACATCTTTTATCTCAAGTTTCCAAGAATGCAACTGTTCTAAAATCATTAAGCAACTCCTCTTTATTGTTATATGTTCTTGTGGCAAGAATTAACAAATAATATGAATAAATAAGCTCTTCTTTATTTTGGTAGTTAGGTACTTTACCATTATCTATCAAATTAAACACAATAGCCATTAAAAAAACACTTAATACTAATAAAAATTTGAAATCCATAAATTATTATAACATAGGTATAAAATATAAAAATGTAACATTCATCTGGTCAATCATCTTAATATAAATCATACACAAATCATGATCAAAATATTTGTGAATTTTAATATCTAAGATGAGATGACTAAGTTATTAAAATTTAAAAGCATATAGTAGACTGTAACTATGAGGTATAATGCTCAATGTGCATTTTGTCTTCAAGTTCAACACAATTTTGTTGTGAGTATTAATTAAATAATAGATCATACTTATAGAATTTTATTATTTAAAATATTAGACTAAATTTCTAAAAAAATGAATACTTTTTTTAAAAGGAAAACATTATCATTATTAAACAAATTTGGTCAATGAGTTTTATAAACAACTTTTTAGAAAAAAAAAATAGTAATTGGAGATTAATTTCAACAACCAATTAAAATCAAGTGGTGTAACATGTTTCATTAAAATTGTTTTTTTTATACTTAAAGTTATTTCAAATAAATTTATGAGAAAGTTAAAATTTAAGCAAGCCAATAATCTTAAAATACAAAAAAATTTAAATGAAAAGATGAATATGATATTCAATTTCAATAAAAGAATTAATATCAATACATAAATGTAATCAAGAATTTACCTTCAAAATTAGCCTCCTCCAAGATAATTAACATGATCAAGATAAATGTTATAATCCGACAAAAGCCCCAAATAACATATATCATAAAAATTGAATATTTTATCAAGCTCTAAATTTTCTGTTATATTTGAATCCTACATATTTTTTTTTTTTTGTTGTCTTTGATTACACTAAAAAGATAAAAATAGTAGTTTTAGGTAAACTGTTGAAATTCTAATATTAACTTTGAAATTAATAAATAAATAAGGGTTGATTAGTATACAATAAAATAAATTATTCATCTTTTATTTTTTATTTTTTCATTTTTCTATTTTATCTAATTTATTGTTTTCCTTATCATTTTCTTGCTTTTGTCTTTTACTTTTTCTCTCATTGTTTAGCTCTATTTTCCAGTAATGATATACAAACCCTATTTTGGTGCAATAAATCATAATCTTAGATGCCGCAACTTGCTATTCTGCTCTCCCAACAACCTTTTCATTTAAAAAAAAAATAATCTCCCAACAATGGTTGAATTGTACAAAAATTGCCTAATTATAGGCATCATTCTAAAATGGTCAATAAAAAAAAATTAATCCATTAAAATCACTAATCCTTTAATTTATTCTAATAAAGTATTGAAATAAAAATTAATGTCAAAATTAATCTAATTTTCATTCACTGATAATGTTGTGACAAATAGAGACGGACTAATCCAGCATATGATGACCCCACTTTGTCACATCAGTTGCACAAAAAATCACTTAACTATAGGGATCATCTTAAGAAGATCACCAAAAAACATTCATTCTATATATTGCATAGTGTGAATATAAAACATTCAATATATATATATATATATATATATATATATAACTAAGTTATAATTTTTTATTGTAAAATTTAAATAAATTAAACTAAAAAAAAAATATTGGTTTAACTATGATATAAGTTTTTGGTTCTAATTTTATTTAAATTTTAATTGAAATGAATTCTCTTAAAATCATATCACTTTTGACTTAACTGGGCTTTCTTATCAAATTATTTCTTTTTTAAATGATAGAATTAAATTCTTTTAGACTTTTTAAACAAGAGAATTATTAAAATAATTTATTTTTTCTATTAAATTCTTTCAAAATCTAAGTTTTCATACAAGGTCTAATATATTTAAATTTTTAGATCATTAATAATATACGTATCTCTTCAAATTATGTTGTCTCATATTGTTTCTATCATGTTAACATTTAGATAATCTCACTATACAATAATATGGATAATTAATAGGCATTTTGCTGCAATTGACATGAGAAATGTGAGAACTATAATTTCAATCAATTTAGAGTGAGTCATTCTATATGTCATCAATTTTGGGCCATTCTAAAATTTTATGTTTTGGCTCAATATGACCTAGTTTTATTGATTAAGAAAGAATCAATTGCACCAAATTAAATTTAGGTATTACTTAAAAAAGAATTTTATTTTTTTTGGTCTAATGTCGTCTAGTTTTATGGTAAATTTAGATACATATTTTTTTCAATGACCTTTTAGAATGACTCATATAGTTAGGTAATTTTTGGTGCAATTTACGTGACAAAGTAGAGCTCATTGTATGCTAAATTAGTTCATTTTTGTATATCACATCATAATTGGTGAACGGAAATTGAGTTAATTTCGAATTTAATACTTTATTAGAATGAATTATAGGATTAGTTATTTCAATAAAATAATTTTTTTTTCGATTACTTTCTTAGAATGACCCTTATAGTTAGATGATTTTCTGTGTAATATATCCCTTCTAACTTTCAATTATTAGAGTGGAGACTGATGAATCTCAAATTATAATATTCTACTAATTCCTAACAACCCTTTCTTCAAAAAAAAAAAAAAAAAAAACTCCCAACAACTTTCAATTATTAGAGTGGAGACTGTTGAATCACAAATTATAACCGCCCCGATGCTATTCAGATGTCATCTTCGTATTATTGCGTTCAAGAAGGGAACTCGTAATTATTTGATAAGTTCAAAAATTCATGGTTTTTCACTCATGGTGTGATTATATATATATATATATATATATATATATATATATATATATA
>CATIWR010063761.1:0-57541 GCA_949677035.1 Omphalea diandra | reverse complement strand
ACTCAAGACTACGTTGCCTTCAATGGATTTGCTTCCATCTCTTTCAGGATGGCACATTATGGATCTTCTAAAAAATTGTTTGCCTGAACGATTCTCTAGTGGCAACCACTCTGATGTCTGTGTTCTGGTAATGCTCTTTTTGTTTTTTTTGTGCCTTTGTGATTATGTTAATTTTGTAATCTCACTGCTGGCTGCATGATTAGGGGATTTCTATTTCATACTTGTTTTTCAGAGAGGGGGGGGAGCAGATTCATTAGTTTGTCATTTTGATTTTACTCTTTATTTTAACAGCTAAAAAAGAACTGGTTCATGGCATTATTATTTGGACAACTTGTCAACTTATCTATGCCGCAGATATTTTGCTTCAACTTGTGGTTGCTTTTTTCCATATGCTATTCTGTGTTGTCATATGATTTATAATTTATCTTCTTGTTTCGTATTTGTTACCCTTGATCCAATCAAAACTGATATGCATTGTAGAGCCTTTCTGGTTTGCTTTAATATTGAAAGTTGAATACTTTGGCCAAGGAAATTATTTTTTTACTTTCACCTTTTTAATTAATTCCTTTCTGACTTCTCAGTTAATGCTAGTTTATTTTCATAACTATTCCTGGGCTATTTATGGGCTGGAACTTCCTGACTTTGTATGCTGCAAGCATGTATGTTTGTCTATTTGGTGGGTTGTTGAAGAGAACAAATAATAGTAGGGAATATGACATGTTTAAAACACATGCGCGTTCAAGTTAGACTTAAATTGTGAGGGTAAATAGTAGCCAATCAAGTCAGACATGCCTAAAGTAGTTGGAATGTAGATAATGTAGGGACACCTCTTGCATGAGTCAATTAATGGTACGAATGGAGATTGAATACTTAGGTAGTTTGGTCATGTATATAATTCGAGTAGGGACTTACTGAAAATAGATAGCAGGTTTGAAGTTGATAAAAGCACTGAAATTGCAATTTGATATATATGGATTCAAAATAAAAGAATTGAAGTATGTATAATATATTTTCTTTGGTAGGTAGATTCATTAATGGAGGCTAAAATGCATGAATATTGAGGAAAAATTGTTTGAATATTAATTTAAAGACATTTCCTAATGCTTCTTAAAAGAAGTGATTATATGTTATTCTTTAAGCTTTAAATATTTCTCTATGATGTTGTGGTGTCCTAGACTCCGAGGGACATTATTCTTGAAGGAGTGTATGTTGATTTGCTCAATGTATAGAAGTGATAAAATAGGAATTTGCTAGTTTCTTTTAACTTTATAGTTTGAAACTTTACCAAGCCTGTTAACAAAAAATGGTATGCGAGTGCATTATGTCTTTTTAATTAAATGATAAACTGCAGATGATTGTGTATTCTTAGAAGCCTTTTAGTATATGTGAAACTAAATCACCATTTTGTATAGCAATACTTGGACTATGATAAACACTGGATAATAGTTATGATCCTACTGTACTAGTGTAGTGTGAGGAGTACGACATTCGGTGTGGGCACTTATATCATTTAGCAAGTTCTAGTTTAACTCAGATCCAAGTTCCGCATTTCAGGCTTGCAGGCACATGGTTCATCAATCATGAGGTTGCAATTGACGATTCTTATGCAATGCGGCCAGTCTTTGCCAAAATTTATTCGACACATCATATCATTTGTGACTGATCTATATATGGTTGTGATTTTTCAGTACAAAAAATCTTCACCCCGGATGAAATTTTGAAATTTTCTTTTTTTATTTATTGATTTATTTATTTATTAAGACACGGAGACCATGGACATTTCTCCCTAGCTTTTTGATGGGGTTTTTTAAACAGCTGGTATCTTTACTGTATTGTGAGAGTGGTTATTGGTGACATGATGGTCTAGTTTCTGTTCAATTCAAAGTTGGCTTGTTTCGTTCATATTGAAGTTTCTGAAGATAATGCATTTCTTTTGTTTCTAAGTACAGCGTACTATGAAGGAGGATGTCGCAAACCTGATAGCCCCGCTGATGGTAAGGCCTATAACACGATGGCCATTTTTTGCTTTCATGGGAGGGGCAATGTTTTGCTTGCTAGCTAGCAGCACCTGCCATCTTCTCTCTTGCCACTCGGAACGCATGTCATACATTATGCTTAGACTTGACTATGCTGGAATTGCAGCCCTCATAAGTACCTCCTTTTACCCTCCTGTTTATTACTCCTTCATGTGCAATCCTTTCTTCTGCAACCTCTATTTAGGATTCATAACCATATTGGGAATTGCCACAATCTTGGGTTCTCTCCTGCCAATGTTTCAAACACCTGAGTTCCGCCCCATTAGAACAGCTCTCTTCTCTGGCATGGGCATGTCTGGAATAGCACCGATATTGCACAAGCTTATCTTGTTCTGGCACCAGCCAGAGGCACTCCACACAACAGGGTATGAAGTTCTGATGGGGGTTTTGTATGGAATAGGAGCATTGTTTTATGCTACAAGGATTCCGGAACGATGGATGCCTGGAAAATTTGACATTGCTGGGCACAGCCACCAACTTTTCCATATATTTGTGGTGGCTGGGGCGTACACTCATTATCATGCTGGGCTTGTTTACCTCAAGTGGCGAGACCTTGAAGGATGCTAGAGAAATATAATCGATTCATGCAAGAATCGCTAGGCAATTGCATTGTACAAATAAATAGGTCAAGTAGATCGAGATATATGAATGCTGTGGGAAAGCAGAATGCTTTTTGCTCCATTGTGTACATGATGATATATCATGTATGATTTCACTACTGTGTATGCAGCAGAATATTATAATATATGGATCCTGTCCTAAGGAGTCTTGACTAGCATGGACAAAGGGCGTATTCAGATTCAGACTGTTATGATCCGGATGGTTTGGGTTAGGAAACCTGATGTTTAATGAGGGGTGAGCAAAAAGATCCAAGAAACCAAACCCATTGAAAAACCGAGAAATTCAGTTAATTGGCTTAACGATTTCGATCTTAATTTTAATTTTTAAAAAATGACCAGTTAACCAAATTGATTGATTATATATGTACATATATATAGTTAATTGATCGGTTTTTTGAATGATAGAATGAGTATTATTTATGCTCCTAATTTGGTTTTCGTTTTGCATTTTTTTCAAACTGAAATCGACCAAGCTTTTGTGGTTGTATTAATGAAACTCTAAGCATTCTACATTTAACTAACTTCTTGCCTATATAGTAGATTCTCATCTGTGCAAAAGAATTGAAATTTAAACCGAACTGTGATTACCTCTATGTTTGACAAACTTCTTGCTTATAGCAGATTCTCAACTGTGTTTGGAGCAACCTTTATGTTTAACTGACTTGTTGCTTTAGTATATTCTCAAACTCGGTGGAACTGGAGCATCCCTAGTTTAGCAGATTCGTTGAAAGTCGAAGTGAAGACCTCTGGTTTACTGAGCGGGTGCTCTAACCGACTCATTGAGTTGAAAAAGACATTGGCGCGAAGCATCCATATATTATAAATCTATATTTTGGATCAATTTGTGAAATTGGGCCACGAGTGTCAGATGATCACATGAGTTGGGCCCAACTATGTTTTGAGCCATGAGCCATCACTTTAGCAACAGTTGGCTTTTTCCAAATCTGCACGCTCCAATTAAATTCACCCCATCACATGGAGATGATAGATTACCTGTTTGTTAGGTGTCAAAATAGGTTATGGCACTTAAATTCACCTAGTCCCGAACTCGAGTGTCATACTGTATAATTATAATAATAAAATTATTAATTAATTAAATAATTAATATATAATATTATTTTATGAAAAATTATTATCCATTAAATAAAATAATAAAATAAATTTTTCATAATTTATAATTATATATGTAATAAAAGATCTATTTATTCATATATTTAATTTTATGTAATAAAATTTCAAGAGAAAATTTATTAAATTTAAATGAAATAATTTCTCATAATCAGTTAAATATATAATATTAAATATTTTTAATTAAAAATAAAATTTAAAATAATTATAAACTATATATATACATATATGTAAATATTTTTAATTTTGTGTGATGCAATTTTAAAAGAAAATTTATTAATTAGAGCGAAATAATTTCTAACAATCTATTAGATTGTCATTTACCCTATATACTCAAAATTTTGAATAATTAATAGAATTAATTAAAATTTTTTATTTTTTATTTATAATTTATAGCTTTTTAATTTTATGTTTAAAAATTTTTAAAATTTTTACTTTTTAAGTTATTTAATTTCTTGCTCAAATTTTTTTTTTATATAATCTTAACTTTATGTTTATAACTTTTACTTGTTAAGTTTTTTAATTTCCTATTCATAATTTTTTTTTGTGTGATTTTAACTTTTTATTTAAAATTTTTTACATTTTAGATTTTTTAATTTTCTATTTAGAATATTTGTTATTTTATATGACAATTAAGTTTTCTAATTTTTTATTTATCATTTTTTTGTATAAAAGCTTTATGTAATATAATATAAAATAATGATATATGATAGTATAATATACAATTACTTAATAAATACCAAGCAATAATTTAAAATTAACTTTGACATTGAAATTAATAATATATATTGATTTAAAAACATATAAAATTAATGAATTAGAATTAAATTTTAATAAATTTGTAATATAAATGGATTAATTCATTTTATGACGTGTCATTGTATTATATATAATTATTTGATAAATAATAGTTAATAATTTAAAATTAATTTTGAGACTGAAATTAATAACATATATTGATTTCAAAAAACACATAAAATTAATGAATTAAAATTAAATTTTAATGAGTGTATATTATAAACAAATTAATTCATTTATAATACGATTTAAAAAGAATTATATAAAATATTGACACATGAATAGTTATAATCTATTTAATTTTTTGTATTTATTTATAATTTAGATATAACATCCTTATATAATTACTAAATCAATCATATTTATATAAATATTAATTATATTTTCTGAATAAATTGATTGGATACAAACACTATTTATCTCATCTGTTTGACATCCCTATTGTCTGCATGTGATTTGAACCGCATATTCCCTTCCCATCCTTCCGTTGCAGACTTTTTGATAATCTGCCACTTTTATAATGCATTGGAAATTAAAATTTTAATTCTAAAATTTCCTATTACATTAATATTTTTTAAAATTTATTGACTTTAAAATTTAAATTTTTTAATTTCAATAAAATTAATTAATTTTTTAATTTTGACATAATTAGTAAAAATTAATAACATTGTGGCAAATTTAATCCAAATACAAATTAATCAAACTGAATTTTATAAAAAAATTAATAAAATTAATTAATATTATTTTAATTTAATATTTTAATGTGACATATCATTTTATTTTGATCAATTTAAAATTTAATTAAATTTATAAAAAAAATTTAATTTTATTTATATTAAAAAATTTATTAATTTTATTAAAATTTAAAAAAATTAAATTTTATGATCTAATAAATTTTTTTTTTTGAGTTACAATTTAGGAAAATGGGGACTTGAACAATACGCCTTTTTTTTTTGAAAAATAAAAATAAAACCGACAAAAATCAACGCAAATAACGCAGATTATGCAGGGAGATTAGACTCACGACCAGAAAAAACTGAAGCTGTGTCGGTGGACTTGCAGCTCCAACGTGGCATTCTTCCACAGAAGACACCTCTATCACTTCCATCTTTTCACTTTGCCAAATATTTTCCGACTACAAATTTAAATTAACATAAGCAACCTCCAAGATGCGTATTAGCCACGGCCACACAAAAACGACACAGAATCACATGTTTCCCTAAAAAATGGTCAGTCCTCCACTCTCCTCTAATAAGGCTCTTCCTCCTCATCGTCACTACTCTCCAATGGCCAAATCCGCTTCCCGAAATTACTTCACCGATCTTCTTCTCTATCTCGGCGGAGCATTACTCGCTTTTCTACTCTTATGGTCTCTTTGGTCTTACGCCGCTTCCGATATCGCCACTAATTTTAACCCCAAACTCACCGACTCCACTCGTTCCGGTTCGTCCAGTTGCGCACAGGACGGCCCCGCGGTTAATCTCCAGTTCGACCCGCCAGATACTACCTTCTACGACGATCCCGATATCGGTTACTCCCTCGAGAAGCGTGTCAAAGACTGGGATGAGAAGAGGAGAGAGTGGCTAAAGCGTCACCCTTCGTTCGCCCACGCCTCCCGCGATCGCGTCGTCATGGTCTCCGGGTCGCAGCCGACCCCGTGCCGGAATCCGATCGGTGACCATTTCTTGTTACGGTTTTTTAAGAATAAGGTTGATTACTGCAGAATCCACGGCTACGATATTTTCTACAATAATGTTTTGCTGCACCCGAAGATGCCGAGTTTCTGGGCTAAGCTTCCGGTGGTCAGGGCGGCGATGATCGCGCATCCGGAGGCGGAGTGGATCTGGTGGGTGGACTCGGACGCGTCGATCACCGACATGGAGTACAAGCTGCCTTTACGGCGTTACGATTACAAGAACCATAACCTGGTGGTCCACGGGTGGGCCAACGTAATATACAACGACAAGAGCTGGACGGCTTTAAACGCCGGTGTTTTCTTGATCAGGAACTGTCAATGGTCCATGGATTTCATTGACCGATGGGCTAGTATGGGTCCGATGAGCCCAGAGTACCACAAGTGGGGCCAGGTTCAACGGTCGTTGTTTAAAGACAAGCTATTCCCGGAGTCAGACGATCAGTCGGCTCTGATCTATATGCTGTATAAAGATAAAAATTTAATGGACAAGATTTATCTGGAAGGAGAGTATTACTTTGAAGGGTATTGGTTAGAAATAGTGCCGACGTACGAGAACATAACGGAGAGGTACACGGAAATCGAGAGGAGGGATGAGAAGTTGAGGAGGAGACACGCGGAGAAAGTGAGTGAGCAATACGGTGCGTTTAGGGAGGCGCATCTGAAGAAAGCCGGGAACGGGAAAGGGAGCTGGAGGCGGCCGTTCATTACGCATTTCACGGGATGCCAACCCTGTAGTGGGGACCACAATAAGATGTACGAAGGGGACGCTTGCTGGAATGGGATGGTGAAAGCATTGAATTTCGCAGATAATCAGGTGCTGCGAAAGTATGGGTTCGTGCACCCGGAATTACTTGATTCTAAAACGGTGGTGGAGACGCCCTTCGATTACCCGGATGAGGGGCCGTGGTAAAAAAGAGGCGGTGGAAAGTGGGTGGTTTCTGGAGAACTTAGGTAACATGATTCTATTAGGTTCGTCTCTCGAAATTTTAGATGGGTCTTATAATTCATCATGATCATGTGTTACAGATTCACCCAATAATTTTGGTTCCTCCCCGTCCCCATGTTGTAGCTTTTTAAAGATTTTTTTCTAGTTGAAGCTAAGTGGGTTCATTTTAAATTAGGCAGCTTTGTTCCTGGTGCATGGTGATGGTGAAAACATTACATAAGGCGGAGGCTGCTTAAACCAGTCACAGCATTTGGCCTCTACTCTTGATGAATTTTTCTGATTAAGACATAATTTACCCGTCATTTGGCTTTTTTTTAATAGTAATCTGGAGATGCCCATGATTGGATTTGAGCTCTGTCAAAAGCAGATCCTGAATTAAAGGGCTAAGAATTTACCTTTATTGAATAGAAAAGTATGTTTCGTGTATATATGGATGGCGCTTTATTTCTTTTTTGACTGTTTTTGGGTGTTTCCTTTTGTTTTATAACAAGGGACCTAATATTTTAGAGTTGCATCTATCTAATGCATGATTGGAGGATAATGTTCCCTACACATATGGAACTTTGTATGATGGAAAAAATGATGTTGTTGGTTGAGTAAAGTTTATAATTTTATATGCATATATATAAAGAATTGAAGTTGGATTGTTGTTTATGGTGGCTTTTTGCGTCCTTGAAAGGGACTTGAATCTTCAATATATCAGACAGCACTATTGATGCCCAAAAGAGTGCCTAAAATAGATTTCAATTCTGTTTTTATTAGAGGTGTTTGGTCTAATTATAAACTGATTGTTTGAAATTATTGATCATTCAAAATTAGATAAAAATTAATTATTTGAAAAACAAAAAAAATGATATCAGATTATAATGAAAACATTTTGAAGTAAATAAACTTTCAGGGTAATCTAATTTGGATATTTAAATTAACAGATTGATTCAGTTTAATTTTAGTATTTAAATATTTGGATTAGTTTTTAAAAATTATATATATATATATTAACTATGAATAATAGTTCAATTATTTGAATTGCGTAAAAATTGATAATCAATATCGTCTTAAGTTACCATTTTAATTCATATTAATTTAATTACTTTTTAAATATTTTTAATTTTAACTATTTTTTTATACAATCAATCATATCAGTTTTATATATTCAATACATGTGCTTAACCCTCCAATTTTTATATAGAATTAGTCATAAATCCGTGCGTTGCTCAAAATGATTATAATAATATATTTTAAAATAAATTTAAATATTAAATTTATTAAATTAATTAAATAATTAATTATTATTTTATTAAAAATTATTATCAAATAAATAAAATAATATAAATTTTGCAAAATTTATAATTATGTAGAGATTTATTTATAACAAAAAGTTGTTTATTAATTCATATCTTCAATTTTAGGTAGTATAATTTCAAGAGAAAATTTATTAAATTTGAGTGAAATAATTCATGATAAATAATCAAATAAATAATATTAAGTATTTCATAATAACAAATAAATTAATAGATAATTACAAATTATATATACATATATAAGATAATTATAATTAAATATTATTTATTAATTCGTATTTTCGATTTTGTGTAGCATAATTTTAAGAAAAAATTATTAAACTTATACAAAATAATTTTTAATAATTTATTATATACCGTTTGCTAATTTTTTTATACTTGAAATTTTGATTTTTAATTTCTTGTTTAATATTATTACTTTTTAAGTTTTACTAATTTCTTGTTTAGAAGTTGTTTAAAATTTTTCTCTTTTAAATTTCTCTAATTTCTTATTTAAATGTTTTTAATTTTTTTTTAAATTTTAAATTTCTTATTTAGAAAATTTTTTATATAGTAATTAATTTTTAAAATTTTTTATTGAAAATTTTTTTAATATGATAATTTTTTATAATATAATATAAAATAATGACATTTGATAATATTATATATAATTATTTAATAAATAATAAATAATTATTTAAAATTAATTTTAAAACTGAAATTAATAATATATATCGATTTCTCAACCCGCTGAAGATCCCATAGCATATATATATATTACTTATGTTATATGGCCCATTAACTGGGAAAGGAGCCAGATATTGCAGCGAGGTTGCTACTATTATGACGTCGGTAACGCTGAATATAGAAAAGAAGGCCAGAACAAGAAGTGGCTCCAACCTTCAAATTGGGGTGCAATGATTGGAAAACATGAATGTTTATTTTTCCCTTCTAATTCTTTAATTTTTTTAACATGAGAAATTAATATTCGGTCTCAACTTTTTTTTTTTAATAACTTGTGCAATAATTATTGCTTCACTGCCCCATTGTTATTGCATGAGATATGAGTGAGAAAGTAATCAAGTACAAGAAAGAAACTAATTAATCGATAGACCAATTACATTTAGTATTTTCGGACTGAGATCCTCTCATATTTTGATTAATATGATCTATTATATTTGAATAATTTTCACCATTCATTTCATAATAAATGGTTGAAATTTGATCTTATCATGTAATTAATCATTTCTTAAAAAATTATATCTATTTTTTCTAATAAAGTCTCAATCATCCATTTGAAATGAAAGATGAAAATTGTTTTAATATGATAGATCATATTAATCAAACTCGAGAGAATCTCAATCCTAATATTCCCTAAAAAGATTGTCTAATTTTGTTGAATGAAAGCTCTAGTTTAAGATGGCAACTTGCTAAGGGTCAACTTCGTGATTCTTGTGAGATGCTTGTAATATAATTCCATCAGAGATTGAAATAATTTATATTCAGATTGATCTAAAACAGACTGGTTTGAGTGTCTTATAAGAATTGTTTATTCTTTGTCAGAACCAAAGAACAGGCTGAGAAATCATTTTACAGGGAGCAAATGAAAATTTGCAGAAAGATAAAAGATAATTATAAATAAAACTAGAGTTTCTAGAGAGAGATTTCTCATTTTTTTTGTTTACTTTCTTCTTTTTTTTAATATTTAAAAATCAACATTGATTAGTCTTTTTACATTGATCTGAATTCTTTTTTTGTTATTTATGATTTAATAATATTTATATTTTTTTATTTGAGTAGATCCAATTTTTTTAATAAAATAAATTCTTTATTTGGTGATTTTCAAATTTTATTTATTTTCATTTTGATGGATTTTTACGAGTTTTTATTTTTAATTCATTTTAGATGAATTTAATTTGTTTATATTATTTGGTCTTCATTTGTGATTAATAGTTCGATATAAAGTGCCAGTTTTATTTTTCACAATACAATTTCGTTTATTAATTTTCTGATCAACCTTGTATAAAAAATTAAGCAATGATTTCTGTCTGTTATCAAGTAACAATTCAATTCTTTGAACTGAGATTATTACTTTTTTAAAAAAAAATTTATGAAGTATCTTTATTTTTCCTATAAAATTATAATAATTATTATTTTTTCTTATTGAGTTACAAAAGGAGGCTAATGCCTCAAACTACTGAACACAGGAACTGGAATACACTACACTAAAAATATATTTCTGTGATAAGTCTTTTTTTCCTTTTTGGTTTGTTTAAAAATATAGGTCTTTTTTTAATTGTTAGTTTAATGATTAAATTTCTAAAATATTCTTAATTAATTAATATAAATATCAGTACTTATAATTACTTTTCACTCTCTTAACTTTGAAATTGTAAATTACTCCATGCGTTTTGTAATAATAGACATTTTAGAGGAATACACACATATTAAAAAAAGCTATTAAATAGCCTTAATATGAATTGAGATAGAAAAATATACTATATATATATATATATATTAGGGAAGCTATTAAATAACTTTTAAATAATTTTAGTATTAGTGATGAGGGTAAAATTAGAAAAAATGTAATAAATGATATATTAAAATAGTAAAATGATAGATAATATGAAATAATTTTTTTTTTGGGAATGGCTAATATTGTGATATAAATGACGTACTTTACAAACGTTTTTTTTCGAGTTTCAATATAGAGTACTTTTTATTTGAATCACAAGAATTACTCTATCTTTATCCTTATTTTCATCAATGAGTTGACAAGAATTATTGTGCATTGCATTAAAAAGATTATTAAGGATATTTTAGTGAAAAAATAGCTAAAAATAATGATATTAATTACAAAAAGTTGAATTTTTTAATTTTTGTGCAAATTAAAAGTGACTTATTAAAGTTAGACGGATGAAGTATTAGCAAATTGAATGAGAATATGGTTTTTATTCTATTTTATATTTTAATTTATTTTAAAAATTTAACAATGATATTTTTAAAAGATTATGATATCTTACTATTCTTGAAATTCTATTGCCTAAATTGACTTATTTACTTGTAAGTTATTATACACAGAGCTAATTATGAAAATCTTATTAGTATTTAAATTCTATTTCCTTATATGTTGATATATACTTAAAAATATAATTTTATTTCTCATTTTTTGTTGTCATAAAATATATCATTTCCTAAATTGATTTATTTATTTGTAAAATATAAAGTTATTATATATAGAGCTAATTATGAAAAATTTTATTAATATTTGAATTTTATTTTCTTTCTTATATATAAAAATATACCAAATAAAAATATTAAAATCTTAAAACATACATCTTAAAAATGAAATTTCAATTTTTTTTTTTTTGGCAGTTGTATACTATAATATCATTCAAAACCCAGGAAAACAGTCCCCTGAGAAGTAACTGTGCAATGCTGGCCCAGCCACCCCAAATTCTTAAAGAAATAATAATAATAAAAAATCACTCTGCAATACGTTAAAATATGATTTATTAATTAGTGCAAGCTTTGAATTTTATCATAGTTAAAATAATGACATAAGATTATGTTAAATACGGATGGAACTTCCAGAGCTAAATGGGGGAACGCAGAATGCCCCTGCAAATTAAGCAATTGCTAAACTTAGATTGGGAAATTACCAGAGACCATATCTGATGAGAGGTTAAAGCTTGCGCATGCCAGTTGAGAAACCACAGCTTGTGAGCTTCAATGAGGTATTACCTTCTTCAATGTCTTCCCTTAATGTTCATCGTATATATAAAGAAAAGCTAATGCATAGATAAAACACACTACGTGCATTGCATCAAAGATGGGTACAAACTGCCATGCTGCCATATAAAGATCACAGATTCACTACTGCACATTGAAAATCACAGACCTAACAACAATTTAAACACTTTTTACGAAACTTAAAATCATAGTAACATGATCAGTATGTCGGTGCTGCCTGTTGCTACTGAATTGGGGCACTGAGTACAATGACAAAATCTCCATGTAAGTTACTTTCAGGAAAGCATAGCACTGGCATCACCTTCGTCAACATCCAATACAGGTGCTTCATTAAACATGTACTGGTTCTGATACTCCATCAAGTATTGTGTTGATCTCTTCACATCCAGGAACAGATTGTAAACTCGAGTAATGTCCTCGTTCTCTACAAGCTTTCCTTTCCGCCTCTGGCATGCCAATGCAGCAGAAGTAATGAGATGGATGGCATATCTCAAAGATGTTTCTACCCCAATATGCGTCAGCAATGCCTTTGCCTCTTCAGACATCTCCACCTCTTCTTCTTGGCATCTGATATCCAGAATCTTCTGAATTTCATCCTTTGTATAAGGCTGAGTTGTGATTATTAGTAAGCGATCAAGGAGATCTATGGGAATTCCATGTGGAGATTTGTAATTTGTGCCTCGAATTGTAGTGATTCCTCTATTGGTTGCAACAACTAAGATTGGAGCCATCTCATTCTCAAGAGCACGATTCAGGAAAGAGAAGCATTCAATGTCAAGCATATGCACCTCATCAATGAAGAGAACACCTGGTACAATATCTGCCTTTCCTTCCTCCCTCCATTCTGCCACCTTGGTGTCGATTTGTTCCCTCACTTCAGCACGAATTTCACCAGTATCACCAGTGAAGAGAGCTAGAAATCCTTGTGTTCTGAAGAAGATTACACAGAGTTAGTGATAACAGCATAGGTTGATATTATAGCTCACAGTATATCACAAGGTTTTCAGACCTGTGTGTGGTGTTTAGGATATGAAGACTTGCCCATAAATTGGAATAGGCATGTGGATCCATAATATTAAACTAGTTTTAAAATGCACTAAATAACATAATCTATATATCAGATGAACAGAAATTCTATAAGTTGCATGAGAGTAGGATTTTGAACCCTAGTCTCAAGGGTGAACATATAATTTTAAAATATAAAGGCCCAAACATTATTCTTGATTTTTTATTGTAGAGGTAAAAATGTAGATAAGGAAAATGTAATATCTCCTTTGGATGGTGTATATTTATGAATGGACAAATCTAGACATGCATGATGATCATAGAGAGAAATATTAATAAAGCAATGTTTAATTTGGTAAGTAGAAGTTTCTAAAGTAGAAAGAATACTCTCATAAATTCTAGCAAATTTAAAGCTTTCCCAAATTAATTTTAGCTACTTGGGTTGTTAATCCATTTGTCGTATTTGACAGAACCCTAAATTCTTGTTTTTGTCACGTCTCATTGTTTCTGCAAAGATTTTTTCTTCTGACCTCAACTGTAGAGATCTCATCTATGTCTCGTAAGTTTAACCAGGGAAAAAAAAAAAAAACAGATCTAATAAAATATGGAGGCAAGAACAACATTCCTTCACAGGAATTGCATGCAGTACTTCTGCCAATATCTTATCAACTATCTAGAAAAATTCTTGAATTAAAACTATTATCTCATCACATAATGAAAACAGTTCAATAAACCTTCTGGTACTCTTCCAGTGGAATTGCTCAAAACTTTCGTTCTTTTCATGGGTTCAACCCTTGCCATATAATAAACTGAAATCAACAATGAATGTACTTTAACAACTGACGGATCTAAATTACTCCTACAATTGATGACCTTTACATATCATCTGATTGAACAGAATTAAAAATAGGTTTGAGAAATAAAAGAAGCAGTTTTTTACACAGTCAACAAACCAAAAAAATGGCAGTACAAAATAAAAAGGTACAAAAACTGGTTGAAAAGATGCTTACTATAATTTATTATGAAGTTCTGAATTGGCAACTTTCTACAAAGTGCTTCGGTTTGAGTTGCAAGACTTAATTTAACAAAACGAAGCCTTAATTCCAAGCTATTTGTAGTCAGCTATATGAATATTTTTTTCTCCATTCCATGAATTATAAATGCAGAACATTAAAATTAAAACAAAAAATAGAAACAACGAAATTTGCTGGATGTGGTGCATAATCCCAAATACTCAAAAAATCCAAAGCTTGGAAACAGATATCAAGTAAATCCAAATTCTTCAGAAAAAAAGGGAAATAAAAATGATATATTTCTCCATGTGATATTACCCTATAATCTGTCCCAGCTTACGATTCACATTATCATCTGTACAGGGAAATTTAAGATATTGATGGATATAGTAACTAAAGGGACAAGAAGTGCGCCAAAATGCAGATTATTTCTTTCTATCAAGCTCAACACAATTCTTGCTCCAAAGTCTAATTCTTCACATCCTACACAATCAGTTCAACTCCAAGACAATAAAACATCATCAAATAAGCACAAAACAATTACCTGCTATTAATGACATCAATCTCATGAAGCGTAACACAATGCACCACCTCTTTCCTCTTCTGCAACTCCCCATCAGGACACTGAACAAACTTCACCTGCGGCCCCATGGCATCATAATCTCTGGACCGTGAAAACGACCTCCCAAGCTTCGTAATCTTTCCAGAAGCCTTATCAATAGCAATCACATCCCCACTCTGCACCTTCTCCTTCCCCAACGACTCAATCATCTTTGCCCCCAAATCATAAACAGTCTCCATCTCCGTTGTTTTCAGCGTCAATTTCCCTGTTTTCGATGCAGCCCCAGTCACCGCAGGCCGATCAATTTGGACTTCAACCACTTCGCCTTCGATAATCTCGGTCTCTTCCTTGATTCGGACTCCTATGGATTTTCGAAAGGCTTGCAGTAAAGCTTCGGTCTTTGACATCTCCAACGAGAAGATTTCGCTGCCGGAGATCATGGCGAATGGGGTTTCGAGGCCTAGGGATTTCGCCATGCCCATAGCGATTGCGGTTTTTCCGGTGCCAGGCTGGCCCGCTAGAAGGATAGCACGGCCAGCGATTTTACCATCTTTTATCATTCGGAGGATGACGCCGGCGGCCTTGCGAGCGGCAGTCTGGCCCACCATTCCTTCGGAGACGGCGCGGGCTTCGAGGGCGGAGTCGAGGCCGAGTCCGCGGATGTGGGAGTGGGCCCCTATGCGTTCGATTCGGGTCAGGTCCCGGCTTTCAGAGAGCTTGAGTTCGGCCATGGTGGTGTTGGTACTAAGAGAGAATCAGGGTTTAGGGTTTTGTTTTGGTGTTTTTATCGTTGGGCAAGTTGACGAAGTAATTTGGGTGCTAAAAACTCAAACGAAAAACGACAGGGCGCTTTGCGAATGTAAGGTGGCTAATCAATTCAAAGGAAAATACTTGATTTTCATTCATTTTTACTAAACAAATTTTTTTTTTTTTAAAAAAAAGAAAATTCCTTAGTAGTTTTTTAAATGGTTAAGTGAATTTATTAATAGTTTTTCAAATAGTTAAGTGAATTTATTTGTTTTTACGTATTTTTAATTTATGAGATAAACATTTAAAGAAATAATTCTTATTACTACATTTGATTGATATAAATGATGTGTCTTTAATATAGTTTTACATATAATTTATCATAATTTTTGAAATAAACATCAAAAGGAATAAATTCATACACATATAGCATTGTTGATTTGAAAGATAAACATTGTTGGAGGTGAAGTTAAATTTTAGTTAGTATATAAATTAATTTAAAATATTTGATACTATAGATAGAAATAAAAATAATTTATTAAATCATTTGAGGTTTTATAAAAACATAGAATATTACCATTCTAGATTTTTTTTTTCAAGTAAAGATGAACGTTTTTATATCCAAATTATTTTGAAGGGATTAAAAGTTCAGTTAACCATATAAATTGATTTCATAACATTATTTAAAAAGTATATAAAAATAGAAAATTTAAAGTTGACTCTTCAATTTATCATTATGAAGAGAATATTTACAACATAAAAAAAAAGTTATGCGTTGTTTGATTATTAAGTATTTAAAATTAAAATATTCAACATTTTATTAAAGATTGTTTGACAATAATTTTTAAAAGTTCTTAACATTTTAAATGTGTTTGATAATATATTTATTTTTAAAAGTGTGTTTGATAATATTTTTTATTATGTATTCAATTTCAAAAGTTCACTTATTTAATAAGCGAAAAGTTTTTACCCAATAAAATAAGTAAACATAGTTTATTATTTTAATATATTTATTCCTTATCATAATCTTTTTTATTCATAAGGATTTATTAATAAATTTAAATATTAAAAATGAAATTATATGATAATTTATTATAAAATATATAATTATCTTATCTTAAATTGATCAAATTTGAATTTTTTTTTGAGAATTTAATATCTATTTAATAATCATTTAACTCTTAAAATTTTAATATTAAAATTATTCGACCTTTAAATTTTTAATATTGAAATTATTCAATATTTAATTTTCAATTTTATCAAATAACATTAATTTATATCACTTAAAAAAAAAAAAAAGAAAACAACAACCGCCAAATTTAGAGGACGTTCATTAATCTTGCTTTAGTTTCTATCTTTTGTTTTATTTTAATTTTTTAAAAAATAAATATTAAAGATCTTTTTTAAAAATACCGTTTTTCTAATTTTATCTGTTAAAAATATTTCAGAAATAAAAAAAAATTAAAAATAACAAATTTCAATTTTGAAAATCTCATTTTTAATTTTTATAAAACGGAATATCAAAAAAAAAAAAAAAAAACAGAGACTTAAATTTCCACACTCATCTAAATATAATCCTTCATGTAGTAAATGTTAGATTTCTAAGGAGTAAACTACACCGTCTTTTCAGTGCTATTTGCCATTGTGGATACCATTTTGAAGCTTGAACTGACAATGCGACATAAAGATTACCGGTAATTCGACAACTTGATGATCCTAAAATCACCATAGAAATAACCATGAGCGTGAGTGACTAGAACGAAGGGTGATTATCCTTTCCACAGATCTCCACATTAGTCCCCTCAGAATTCAACTTTTGTTTGCCCAACATCTTCGCCTTCCTCCTTTGCCTTTGCCTTAGCTTCTTACCCTGGTTATTGTTACTTGAAGGACCATCGGCATTTCGTCGAACATCTGGCGTATGTTGTTCCACGTCGACTGCACCACCACTGTCTATACTCAACAAAGGCAACAATGGCCCAATAATTTGTGCTCGACGACATATATCTTCCTTGAGCTTCTTCTTTCGAAGCCTCTTCCTCTGCGCCCTCGTTAACTTGGATTGCCCACATTCATCATCATCATCATCATGGTGGGTTGTTGATGAACTGCTTTCCTTCTGCAGCCCATAATTATCTACATATTCAAATTCTTGATTGTTATCTGTACTATATATAATGATTTACTAATAAAAACAAATGGGTCAAACCTGGAATCAGATTCACATCAAAGTCCTCCTTTGAAGTGCTCACTGGCTTTTCCTCATCTTCCTCTCTGGCTTCGGGTTGTGGCGGAGGTGGATAAAGCGTGTTAAGAAGGGCTTCATGCAACTTGCGTCGTTTCTCTTCGCGACGCATTATTTGTGATAATTGCCACTTACTGAATCAATGACTATATGACTCTTTTTATCGGATCTGTTTATAAATGAATCTATTTATAGACAAACATTATTTTCAAATGTTTTATAATTACTTAATAATTTTCTATTTTTATAATTACAAAAATTGCGAATTCAAATTTCAATTAAAAAAATAAAATTCATTCAAATAAAATATCTTTTATTAACGGCACATAAATATACATCATCTTAGAATATACTTCAGCAGTATGAAAATTGCTAAAACTACTTGTAATCTTGCCTTCACGGTTGCAAATGTAAGTTGGTTAGAAAATTCCATCGAGTATCTGCATCAAAAAGAAAGATGATGAAATTTGAGTTATCCAAAAACCTTTAGCTTTGAAAATAAACATTATTGTCAAGCATATGACTTCATATATAGGAGAATTACCCTGCAAGTTGACCATCAACCAGCCAAGGCCGCCACTGTTCAACAATGGACAGATTCGGAGCCTTAATCCATGACAGGGTTCCCAAGTAGGGAACAATCATGTCATGATCACCACTACATATAAATCATACGTCACGATATATATTAAAGTGACGCGTTTTTGTGTAGCTAACTACAAAACCTGGCATAGGGATGATGACTTGGGCATTATAGTTGCCACACCTGTATATTAGAGCTCGATAACCTTTAGTGTTGAGATCCAGATGATAGTCTACAACACTCTTGACATCATATATGCAATATAAGCTCTCATTGCATCTTATCCATTCCCTCAATTTTCCCTGAATGGCATCATAGGAATCAAATTCATGCTTCTAGCAATTTGTTCTGATATTAGAACCAATATCATTAGCCCAGATGTTGCAAAGCACGCTAATCATTACAAACAATTTTGTCTTATCGCCTGTAGATTTATTTAAATACTTGTCAGTCGTCCAAAGAGAGATAATGGACTTACTCTGCACCAAGAATGAGGAAAACCAGGAGGTAGAAGCAAGAAATCGTCATTGCTTTCTTGAAGATATCTTCCAACTTTATTCATCATATTTAACGATCTAAAGGTAGTACTGCACTGGGTCTCCAAGATATGTTCTGCCCTTATCTTTGCAGTGTACTGTAATGAAAATTGATCATTCGGCAATAAGACAATTCTTGCCTTGATGAAAACAGCGTACTCCTCAGCTTTCTCACCTTTGATATAGCTTGAAGATCCTTTGTGCACTTTATATTACTGCTATTAACATTAACGTACTCACGTTGCAGTTCCTTTTTGCTGCTGAAAATCCGTATCCTGGTGAGTTAGAACTAAAATTGTTCGTGGTAGCAGTACATGGGAGTATTTTGAGCAGGTCAAGTCAAGCAACCTTGTGGAGTTCATCAGAGATAAGTGCCATACAATGAGCAAATGGGATTTTTGCTTTGTTATTGAATTTCGAATCTGTTCCAGGATTGCCAAGTAAATAACCCTGAACCAGAAAAGTGGCATAGTTCATTCATTTAAGTAAATACTTCAAGAATTTGGTACTAGATTACTTACTATTAGATTGATATGTGGAGTCTCCCCAATTTCAATTCCTGCTGCAGTGTGATAAGCAATGTAGTTGCTTCCCACAAGCAGGAAATAATGCTTAACTTCAGAGCAAGAGAGATCAAAGAATTCTTACCAGTAGATAACTCCTTGGTAATGATTGAAACAACCATGCCAGAGTACGAGTCTCCAGCTATATAGAGTGAATTGTTGATGAATTTAGGGTGGCTGAGCAACCACTGCACAGTCAGCAAATATAAGTGTTCCAAGAAAATAAGACCCGATAATATCTTCCTTAATGGTTAGTTATATTATTATTGGTGGTTAATTTGGCTACTACTGGGTTCGCAAGGATAAACTTATAGCTCTGGAAACGACTGGAGCTCACTAGACCAAGGCTGATAATATTAAATTAGTAAATATGTAATGAGATTTTTGTTTTTGAGAAGGAAATATGGAATGAGATTGAAATGCTCTGCAATGCACCTTTCTCAGGAAAGTGAATGCCTGATTAGCATATACTGTGTCTCCAGTCTTGGAACATTGGAATGTCCTAGAATAAGAGAATCCAGTGCCCACAGGTGCATCCAAAAAGATAACGTTAGAGACCTAATTAAATTCAGACAACGATTACTTAAGGAATTAGCCCAAATTAACAAGAAAAAGAAAAAGAGAGCTTTCACAAATTAATTTGTTATAGTTAATTGGATTCACTTTTGTCCATGAATGTGGATTCAACTTCAGAGTAGGTAAACTCCCATTGTAGTCAACAAAGTTACATAATAAAGGTCCTAGACACAAAACAAAGCATGTAATATAGTAAGAATGATGCTCTACATTATAAAGTAGGACACTGCTAAAATTACTTTCATTATGGAGGCAAAAAGGTACCTATCTCAAAAACAAGTCCTGAGAGAGCAGAGCACCCGGGGCCCCCGGTGAGCCAGAGAACAAGAGGATCATCTCTTGGGTTCCTTTCTGATTCAATGAAGTAATAGAATAGCTGTACATCTTCTTTGTCATCCATCCCCACATATCTGCATATATTTACCTATAGCAATTGGTGTAGGATCTTTTATTTTATTTTATTCTTTTGTTGACTTGGTTTCAAACTCAACATCTCACAGGTTTGAAGATGACTCCAGTATCACTTAACTAGAGGATCAATGATAGTTTAGATCCTTTTTAATGTTTATAACTCATTCCAAATATGTTGTATAGCTAGCAACTCACCCAGTTTCAAGTTTGAAAGGAAGGGGACCAGAAAATCAAGGAAGAAACTTGATGGTGAAGGAGAAAGAGGCAATAAGGTTCAAGCAAAGCACAAGGAGAAATATTGCAAGATTACAGACTGGTTTTGCCATTATGGGTACTAGCTAGTTTGCCCTCTGTGCGTCGTGACTGAGAAGTACTGTAGAAGTTAAAAGAGCTGAGCACATACTGGCCATGTGTCTTGTCATTTGTGGAAGCATGTTGGCTGTGTGATCACACTTATCTAACGATTAAGCAAATGGGCTAGTTTTTGTATTCTTCTACTTCTTCAATCATTTTATTCTGATGACATGTTTAGAAAATTAGAAGAAATTTTTTTTATTACTTAATTTATTTAATATAAAATTTATGAATTAAAAATTAAATTTAGAAAAAAAAATTAATATTTTTTTACTAAATATGTTCTCATTGTGTGCTGGGTTTCTACAGTGATCGCTTTTTATTCAAAATACATGATTTTAATATATTTTATATACTCAATAAAATATCCATCTTAAAATTAAATAATGAATTTCACGTACGTTCATGTTTATCGCCCTTAACATGAACCAGTATCTAAGATTTACTAAATACGACATATTTGCTTTAAACGACAGTTTCTTTATTTTCATTGGAAATAAAAGGTGCATGGTCTATCAGCATTTATCAAGTAAAGAGAGCTGTGGACGCCAAAGCAATGAGAAAATAGAATATGAATCTTGAAAAAGTAGTACCATGCGTGCACTGTGTTAATGGCCTGAACACTACTGATTTCTTAATTAATTAGTGCCTTAAGCTCCCAACATCATTAGTTCTTATTAATATTTTCATAATCACATATTGAATTGATAAAATTAAAAATTAATCGATAGTTCACTTTAATTAAAGATTAAAAACTAATTAATTAAAAATCAGTTAAAATTAATTAAATTGATGAATTAGACTTAATAGATTTAATTTAAAATTATATTATTTTATAAACAAATTTAAAAATGTAAAATTATATTCTTTTGCTCAAAGTTCAAATGTTAATATATATTCTTTATTATTTTATCATATTATATTTTCTGATTTTAAAAATATTTTAAAGTATTTTATATATTTTGTTTCTTAATTTTTTAAAAATAATATTTTATTAAATTAAATTGATTAAATTGATTGGATTAATAATTAACTAGCTGACTGATTTTAAAAATAATATTTATTCATAAAAATTAAATTATTTTTTAAAAATAAAATTTCAAATTTTAATAAATTCTTTTAAATGAAAAATAAATTGTACAAATTCATATTTATTACTAGTATCACTTATCATCTTTAAAATTACTTCATTTTTAAAAAAATGACCATCGACATCCACTGTTGGCCTACAATGATCATTGACAATCAGTGAAATTCATATTATTATTATAATATTATAAATAAAAATTATTTTTTCAATATATTCTAAATATTAAAAAATATTTTAAAATTATAAATAAATTATTTTTTGTAGAAGAAATGAAAGACAAAAAATTTAAAATAACTGCACTAAGAAAAGGTTTTTATTAGGAAAAACATGAAACCAGCAAGCAATAAGAATATAGTAAATTGTTAAATTTAATAATTTTGAAAGAATTTAATTTAATTTCATCTGCTATACATTACCCTGGATCATATACTGATTAGAAAACTTATTAACACCAGTTATCTTTAATCATCAATACTGTTACTAATTGTTGTTGACAACCATGTGGTTAAGGTATTTTTTTAATATAAAATAATAAGCATTATAAATATAAAAATTTTATTGTCTAAATTTTATCATAATTTTAAAAATCAAAAGAAATATAATATTTTTAATATATTTGTAATATTAAAAATATCTTATTAAAAAATATTATAGGACATGAATTGTGAAAATGGAATTTAATTGGCCAACCACATTGTATAGGCACTCACATACGTCATTACTTCTCCATATGGCTTTGTTTCCTGGTTCCTATGGCTAGTCAATATTGAGTTTGCTCTTCTGGGTTTTACTTGCCTTCAATTTTTTTTATTTTTTGAGAAGAAGACTTGGATTCATTCAAGAGAGGAAAGGTACTTCAGCTGCAATTAAGGCCTCAATACCAGAAGACATTTCCTTGACATGGTCTGCTATAGCATGAGCTACCTTAGTACAAATTCTATAAATCCATAAAATGGAGACTGAGGAAAAAAAATGTTAGGCTACCTACTATATTACCCAAATATGACAAGGGAAATCAGGAGCCAATATTGCATTCACGACTGCCTTGCAATCGAATTCTTCTTGAATGCATGAAAAGCGCATATCTAAGCAAAATTTCAGACTGAAAACAAGTGCTTGGGCCTCAGATATTTCAACATCAAATATATTGGATACCAAAAAAGCTGACAAACACCATGACTTCACTTCTTGAGTTTCTCACCATTATGTCGTAACTCGATCCTACTTCTTTCTTACGGGAAACATCATTAATTTTACGAACCCTTGTTGAGGAACATTTCAACTACTAATACTCGCTTCTGTGCCATCGATTTTTGGATCGCAATTTGATAATCACGAAGCAACGATTCTGTCATATTAATAAAGCCCAAAAGAGAACCTTGATCATTATTAAGACCTATTGATTTCGTGCACGCCAAAGATCCCAAAGCAACGTGACATACAGGTCCCGCGGTTCTACTTGCCTTAATATTGCTGGTCATCTCATTAAATTGGTGATCTATGTTGTATAGAAATTTTAATAGATCACGTTTTGAGCACATTTTTATATTTCAAAAATTTTATTTATTTATTTTTGCATATTTTCATCTAGATATGAAACTTTTCATGTTTTCTCCTGTTTCTATTTTCGTCAAATGGCAATATGTATCATGTTAGATATTCATGATGAGCTGACCACTTGTATTCATACAAGCAATAAGTGGAGTCAATTTAACACCCACATATCACATTCTATTTCATTTCATAATGGGTTTAGTGAAATTTGAATAAAAAAAAAATCCGAAAACCGCGTCTAATATATTCACCTTGGAAATCTTCCAAATAATTTATGTTTAAATTCTTAAATTCAGATTTACAAAGCACCAAAATTATCTGTGTTATCCACTTATCATTTTACGAATCAAAAATAAAAAGAAAAAAAAGAATATCAATCGATATATTCTCAATCTGCTACCTCATGGAAATAAAATTGAAATTAATTACTGCCAAAAAGTTGATATTTTTATAAGGTATGTCCCAATTCAATAAATGCTAGACCTATAAAAAGGAAAATAATTATAACGGAATTCTTTGTTCAAACATGCATATTCTTCATATATAAGTGAAAGAAACGCTAGCAAGTCAGTTTATCAATTATAATATATGAATACTATAGTATCGCATTCGATATTATATTATATTGCTGTAAAATTCACCCTACAATATAATTTGTCACAGTCTCAATACAAGCCAATTTAACTAGATCATACCACGAACAATGAAAAGAAAAACAAGCAAAACTAGCAAGAATTTAAAGGAAAACTTGCCCGTCTTTGATCTATCTTTTCTTGATATTTAGAGGACTCCCTTAATTCTTTTACCAACAACATAGCTTCTGCTTCTTGGAAACACATGAGTTTTCACCGCGATATCTTCTTCAAATTCACATGGCTTTTCTTCATCGATTCTTCCGAAACCAACACTAAAACTCCTTGGCATGTTATTCTTGTTGTTATTATTTGCTCTACTAGTATTTGAAGATTTTCTTGAATTTTGCCTTTGAAGAAGATCCAACTCAACCCCACTGCTTAATCCTCTGGTGGAAGCAGCCCTTAGAAGTTCCCTATATTCTTCATCATGGCTGCTTGATTTTGCTGAGTTGACGCTATAACTCTTAGGCAAGTTATGGACAACTTGGCCGGTAGGACAACCAACGACTGTGCAGTAACCGATGCGATCAGTGTATTCACTCATGCTCTTGACGTACAAATCTCTTGCCTTGATCAAGATCCTTATTGGTACCTTGATCAACTTGCTTAGTTTCCTTTGACTTTGCTTGTTAGGTTTCTCTGCGGCCATGCTTTTTCGAGCTAGTTCAAGAAAATATATCTTGCTTTTTGTATATTTGATACTATACTAACATAATAAAGCAAGAAAATGAGTAGAAATAATGGAGAAGAAGAAGGGGATGCTTAGAAGGGAGATTTTAGATGATGAGAAGTTATGATTATATATATAAAATGGAGATTAGTACTAGTTAATTATGGTACTTAATGGAAGACTGCTTTGCTTGTTTGGGTATAGTGGATTATTATTATTTTGTGAATGGGTATACTGGTTTATTAGTTTGATACTAATGGCCAAAGATTGAAGAGTAAGATAAGAGATAAGATTTGCTTCTTTTTTTTTTTTGGGTAGTCCATTACTATCGATTTCAAGTGTATTGCAGGGTGGCTAAAGGAGCATGTAGGGACTAGGCTATTGGATTCATGTGGATGTCTTTTTCAAAGTATAGGCCGGACAATAAAATTAAAATTTGCTTAATGATTAAAAAATCCAAAATACTATTCTAAAAAAAATTCAAAATTTTGTATGAATTTGTAAGTTTAATTAAAAATTTTAAATTCTAGTTATATATATTTTTAAAATTTAAGTTTCAACTAGTTGTAAATCGCGTGTTGTGCAAAATGATCATAATAATAAATTATAAATAAATTTAATAATTATTTTTAGTGATTAATTAATTAATTAAAATTATTAATTATTACTTTATTAAAAGTTATTGTCAATAAAATAATATTTTTAAAATTTGCAATTATGTACAAAAGTAGTTAAAATAAAAGATTATCTATTAATTCATATTTTTAATTTTATATGATATAATTTTAAGAAAAATTTATTAAATTTAAATAAAATAATTTTCTATAATTAACCAAATAAATAATATTAAGTATTTCATAATCAAAGATAAAATTAATATATAATTATAAATGATACACATATGTGAGATAATTATAACAACGAATTGTCTATTAATTTATATATTCAATCTTGTGTAGTATAGTTTTAAAAAAAATTATTAAACTTAAATAAAAAATAATTCATGACAATCTACTATACTATTGTTACCATTTATATACTTAAAATTTTAAACAATTAATAAAATTAATTTAAATTTACTATTGTTACCATTTATATACTTAGAATTTTAAACAATTAATAAAATTAATTTAAATTTTTGTTTTTATTTAAAATTGTTAATTTTAGGTTTTCTAATTTTTTATTTAGAAGTTATTTAGAATTTTTACTTTTTTAGATTTTTCTAATTTCTTGTTCAGAAATTTTTATTATATGATATTAATTTTTTTATAATTTATACTATTTAGATTTTTTTAATTTCTTATTTAGAAGGTCTTTTTTATATGATAATTAATTTTTAAATTTTTTATTTAGAAGGTCTTTTTAATATTTTAATTTCTCATTTAGAAAGTCTTTTTTACATGGCAATTAAATTTTTTAATTTTCTATTTAGAAAGTTTTTTTTATAAGGCAATTAATTTTTTTTAACTTTTCATTTAAATTTTTTTCATATGATAGTTTTTTATAACATAATATAAAATAATAACCAGTGACTATATTATATATAACTTTTTTATAAATGACAAATAATTATTTAAAACTAATTTTGAGACTAAAATTACTAATATATATTGATTTTAGTCATTTAATTAAAATTGGAATGAAAAATGCTTTATTTCTTTTCTTTCTCTCTCTTCACATCATCACAAAGTAATTACTTTTCATCTCAGATTATCATAAAAAATATTTTCCTTTTTGTTAATTTGGACTAATTTTGCTCAAATAACTAAAATTGAAATTGAAAACTGGAACAAAATTATAACATTTAAAAGTTATAGCCAAAGTTGCAAATTGATGTAAAGTTTTGAATTTTTCATTTCACTATGCCAATTAAAATTGGGATGGTTAACACCAAGACAGTAAAGAAAATTCAATGTTTTATTTTTTTATTTTTTTTCTAAACTATTACAAGATGATCAAGAAGTAGAATACTTTAGTAGGGAAGAACTTATATAATTAGGAAGTGCCGGAAGTAGCCGTCTTTGGTCATACTTTTATATGTTTATTCTGATTTTGAACCCGTTGTATGCATTGGTCTTCCATATACTCACAACTTTTCTCAAATACAATAATAAGACCAAAATGATATTTCAATGGATCAAAGACTCAAAAGTTTTTTTAATCTGTGAGAAAGACTGCCTAATTTTGTAACTAGTTAATAGATGAATATTGTTGCATTGACTGTTTTTATAGATCTTATTAAAAGGGTTTTTCTTTTTGTATATTTAAATGATTATTTTTTAAAATTTGATTGTATTGCTAATTACCAACTCACACCCATCTTCTTGCATGAGAGGAGAGGTTAACCATTGTGAATATTTCAAACTAATCAAGTTAATTAGGTGGCCCCATAATTGATTTTGATTGAATAACAATCCAGCTATATGTCTTGTCATCCATTTTGTTCGAAATGGCATCAACTAGAAAGTGGAGAAGTTACATTTAAATGTACTCCTATATTGTTGCAATATGAATTTTTAAAGTAACCAAGTTAATTAATATAATTTTAAAGCTAGTTGTGATTCCAAAAATCTCAATCTCTTTCTCTCTCTATATATATAATCAAAATATGAAGGAAAAAAATTTGGTGAACTTTCATTAACATGACACTTTATTTGAGCCTCCTACGCTTCCATGGCTAATGAAGGATATGACTACACTATCCCGAAGGTTTATTGATGAAAGTGGGCGTATCCATCAAGTTTCGATTAGATTGGACTTTCGGTTGGATCACTTCACGCGCGCGCATACACGTATCTATATCTATTTTTATATTATATATAAAAGTGATTAATTAAAAAAATATTTAAACATAAAAAATATAAAATTTTTTAAATTAATAATAATAATCTTAAGTTATAAATTTTATTTAAATAAATAATATTTAATCATATAACCAATTATTATTTCAATTTGAAATCTATATTATCTATATTTATAACATATATAAAAATGGTTAATTAGGAAAAATTATTTTAGAAATGTAAGGATATAAAAAATTTTTAAATTGACAATAATAGTTTTAAGTTATAAATTTTAATTAGATAAATAATATTTCTTCATATAACTAATTATTATTTTAATTTTTAAAATTTATAATATTTGAAATCTATACTATCTATATCATATATAAAAGTGGCTAACTATAAAAAAAATATTGGATATAAAAGGGTATATAATTATTTTAAATTAATAATAATAATTTTAATTTATAAATTTTAGGTAAATGAATAACATTTTTTTATAAAATTAATAATTATTTCAATTTTGAAACTTGTAACATTTAAAATCTATTTATAGTATATATAAAAGTGGCTAGCTAGATAAAACATTTTTAGATGTAAAAGAATACAAATTTTTTAAATTAACAATAATAGCCTTAAATAA
This sequence comes from Omphalea diandra, assembly GCA_949677035.1. Classification (NCBI taxonomy): domain Eukaryota; kingdom Viridiplantae; phylum Streptophyta; class Magnoliopsida; order Malpighiales; family Euphorbiaceae; genus Omphalea; species Omphalea diandra. The sequence continues at coordinate 29,314 of CATIWR010063761.1, read as the reverse complement.
TAAATTTTAATTAGATGGATAATAGTTATTCATATAACCATTTATTATTTCAATTTTGAAACTTTTCATATTTGAAATATATACAATCATATATATACTATATATAAAAGTAGCTAATTAGGAAAAATTATTTTGAACATATAAGGATATAGAATTTTTTCAAATTGACAGTAATAACTTTAAATTTTAAATTTTAATTAGATGAATAATATTTTCTTATATCACTAATTATTATTTTAATTTTTAAAATTTATGATATTTAAAATATATACTATTTATATTATATATAAAAGTGACTAATTAGATAAAAAAATTTTGAATATAAAAGGGTATATAATTTTTTTAAAATTAATAATAATAACTTTAATTTATATTTAATTAGATGAATAATATTTTTTATAGAATTAGTAATTATTTTAATTTTAAAAAATTTGTGACATTTAAAATCTATATTATGTATACTATATATAAAAGTGACTAGCTAAAAAAAAAATTTTGAACATAAAAGAATATAGAAAATTTTAAATTAACAATAATAGCCTTAAGTTGTAAATTTTAATTGTATGGATAATACTATTGTATATAACTTATTATTATTTTGATTTTAAAATTTGTGATACTTGAAATCTATAATTTACTATTTATAAAAATGACTAACTAAGAAAAGTTTTTATGAACATAAAAGATGTTAAAATTTTTTAAATTAACAATAATAATCTTAAGCTATATTGGGTGGATAATATTTTTTATAGAATTAATTAATAATTTAATATTTAAAATAAATAAAATAATATATATTATTTTAAAATTTAAAATTTATGATTAGTTGAAATAATGGATAAAAATGTTTATATCTTTAAGTTAGTATTATTTTATTTTTTAATATTAAAAAATATTTATATCTTTAAGTTAAAATTATTTTATTTTTTAATATTAAAAAATTAAGATAAATGTAATTTAAATTTGACTCTGTTAGGCTTGTGTAATAATATAAGATGGTTTGTAAAATTTTTATAGAAATATCATACATGCTGAAAATAACCATGGAATAACATACAAAATAATAAGTATTCTTATTAAAAGTTTCACTTTCTCAAACTAAAAATGAATGTATCTTTTTTAATTCAAAAGAAAATAATTTATAATACTCTTATACTTTTTCGTGATTATCAATAAAACTCAAGGTCAAATAATGTCAAATATTAAAGTTGATTTTTTTATATGGGTAGTTATATGTAGCATTATCCAGAGAGCTTTCAATATTTATCATAAAAGTTTTTATGCAATCTCATAAAATAATGAAAATATAAAAAATTTATACTAAAAATGTAATTTATAAAGAAGTATTTCTTTTATAAAGGTAAAATTTTATTATATATTAAATTTCTTTTAAATGTTTATAAATAAAAAATATTATTATAATATTATTCAGATATTTTAATTATTGCAGTGGATATGTATATTGATGATGATAGACGATGAAAATATCTATTTTATTTTTTGATATTATTCATTTATCTTTTTGTATAACTCTTATTTAGTTTCTAAATTTAGTTTTTTCATCGTTTGTCCGAAATTTATATTTTCATTCATTTATTAAAATAATCATATTAAAAATTTTATTATATATATATATTCTTAAATATTTTAATTATTTATAAATTTATAAAATTTGTCTATATGAATATAAAATTAATAAATGTATATACTTAATAATTATTTTAATTACGTACAATGTTTGTATGGTAAAAAACTAGTGTGTGTATATATATTTGTCTGCAAATTTATGGAATAAAATTCAATTTGGCCCCCTCAAATATTATCTCAGATTCAATTGGATTTAAAATTAACTGTAGAGTCTTTTAACCCTAATTTATTAAAAATTAGTTTAATTAGGCTTAATTTTGACTTTTCATCATGTGTGCATTCTTTACCACAAAACAGTGAAATATTGAAATTAAAATATTTTAAATTAAAAAACCTAAAAGATATTTTTATAATAAAAAAATAAATCCTAATCTAATTAAAAATCTAAAACTCTTCTCTTCCTCATTTTGTTCTTACTGTCACCGCTGTTAGAAAATCTTATATTTGTCAACCACCACCACAGCTCTCTCCCTTTATCTCTTCCACAACTACACCATCAAAGCCTCTTTCCGTAACTTAAGTTTGTACTCATTACTTTTACTATTCTCATTTTGATTACTCAACTAGAAAATTCATGACTTGTCCAAAATTTTCATTACTTTTCTTGTATCCAGCAGAACTTTGAATAACATCACAAATTGTAGATTTCGATTTAGAGTTAAAGGTTCTCTCTTTTGATGGTAAGGATTAAGAAGAAAAGGAAAGGGACAAGTAGTAGAGATTCCTACAATTCTCTTTCCCTTAATAGGTCTCTAATGATAGATGTATTTATTTGATTGTGTTTTAATTTGAGTTTTTATATATTTGTTAGTTTGAAAGTATAAGAGAAAAGGAGGGAAATTCTTGATTTTTTCTAATCTTGAGAAATTCTTTCAAGTCGCCTTCTTGTCAAACGATTTCTATGCACAAATATTTTTTTTTTTTTGTGATTTGCAGATGTTTATGTTGAGCAATTAAGTATTAAACATATAAAACTAAGGTTTAAAGTTTTATTGCGGTGACAACTTTTAGTGATTCTTCACAATATTTTACTAATACCATATGTTTATTATATAATTGACTGGAGCAATGTTGAAGTTCTTAAATTTCAAAGAGAAATCACGGTCAATGATGGAGAAAAAGCTATGTCCGATGATTTTAGTCATTATTTCAAAATCAAGAAAGACGGATAATTACTATTGAATTTGAAAATAATAACAGTTTTGATTTCCTATAATGGGTTGTTGAATTTGCTTCTATTTTAAAAAAAAAAAAAATAGTTTGATTTTTAGTTTCATATTTTGATTGAAAATTAGAGATATAAATAGAAGATGAAGGTGATTTTTAATAAAGAAGCAGGACGAAGATGGTTGTTAATCTCTATTTATCCCTCCCCCAACCACCCCCCCCCCCTTCCCTTTTTGGGTGTTGAACATGTGTTATTCACGCATAAATTTACAAACTCATAAGGGCTTAATTGCGCTATTTTTTCCCAATTTTGGAGTTAATAAGCTACAAAGTTAATTTTGGTAATTTTGGATCTACGTAGATATGTGCTGGTAATTGAAGAGCCAAAATAACGCTTATGCCACAAATTTATAGATCTTATTTGCTGCTCTTTTTTCAAAAATGAAATGAGATTTCTTGACTTTTTCGGGAGACAATTTAGTATAGTGAACCAATGTTTAAAAAAAAAAAAAAAAAAAGAAGCATTTCATGTCATAAGAAAGTGATGTTTGATAAAATTAAAAATTAAATATTTAAAATTTAAATTGAATAATTTGAGTATTGAAAAATTAAGAATTGAGTGATTTGATATTAAAAATTTTAAGAGTTTGATTGAATTATTATAGAATTTATTAAATATTAAATTATAATTTTTAAATTAATTAATTAATTAAATTAATAAATGATAAAAATTATGATGATCATGATGGTGAATAGTGATTATTACCAAATTGATAAAAATAATAATAAAATGGTGATAATTATGATAGTTACAGTGAGAAATGTGATAAAAATGACAATAATGATCGTTATAGTGATAATTTCATTGTAGATGATAGTGATGATAGGGGTAACATTGATTGTGGAGATAGCCAATTGCATCAAGAAGTTCATTGAGTCTACGCAAATCTTTCAAAGTTTAAATTTTGTGCTTTAAATTTTTATTCTTGATCAATTTGATAAATACAATTTTCATCTAATTTAAATTATTAAATATATTTTAAAATTTTTAAAAAATTAAAATAATATTTTTATTTTAAAAATTAAAATTATAAGTGACTCTACTAGACTCTATTTAAAATCTAAAAACAATTCAAATTCTTTGACACATTGATCCGATAACCTAATTCAATTTACTTATAATCTAAAATGACTCAATTCAAACTCATCCAAAAAAATTAAAATTAAAATTAATTCAACTCAAAATTGACTCAATTTGAACCTGTCTAATCTAACCCATTCACTCTCTACCTTTGATATAAGATTTAGAGACTGTTGCTGTCCTAACTATGAAAAATGTAATTGTCCCATTTGTTAAATTAATGAGACGATTGTTGTCCCCTTTGATTAAGTTTTGGGGATAACTATCGTATTTACTACAATGGACAATTTTGGTCCCCAAAACCCAAAGATGATAGTTGCTCGAAAAATGAAGGCACCATTCACTTAATATTTCCTTTAATTTTGGATACGAAAGTTATAGTCGTCCCTTAGTTTTAAAAGAATTTTTATAATTTTAAGAAACAAAATGCATCATCTCCTAATAATCTAAATTTTGCGATGACATTATGATAATCACGTAAAAAAATTATATTTTAGTTAATTTGACTTTAATTAAGATGTAAATTCGAGATCCTATACCACTAAAGATAATTCTATTATGACAAAAAAAAAAAAAAACTCATTGAAGAAAATGTATTTTCCACTGTAGACAAAAACCTTCCTGTTGACAAGAAAGTGATCCACGAAATAGTGGGCTCTTTGGGCTTTAACTCATTCACTCTCTACCTCATTCAAGAAAATGTATTTTCCATTGTCTACTTGTCATTGGTAGAAATATATGTGGGCTTAGTTGAAGTCTTGGTTTGGATTAATATGTTTTTGAATCTTTTTCTTATAGATTTTACATCAAGACTTTGAGTTATTTTGTTAGAAGTCATAGTTCTAGTAACTAATCCAAGAAAATTTTGTAATTTTAGTGTTCGGTTCATTAATTGTCATTAAACAAGTGCAATAATATTTTTACTTGGTTTATTTATCAACTTTAAAATGTAATTTTTGACACTGTTACGGTCTCTCTTTCTTTTTTATAAAAATAATGTTATTCTTTTAATGTTTTTAGATTATTTTGAAATATTTTAGTGACAATAAACTTTATATTTTAATTATTTTTTTTAGTTTTTGTCAATAAAGTAAGTAGTTTTATCCTTTTAATTTTTATTTATTTTATCTTTGATTATTCAGAGTTTTGTCAAAATTATTATTTTATTTATGCTCTATGAGTGATTTTATATTTTCTTTGTAAGATTTTTGAGATCTAAGAAGCAATATAATAATGATATATTATTTACCATCATTTCTTAAATCTAATCTAGCATTCCATATAACTTTCAGTCTACATTGCACTATGTTTTAAAAATTAATATATATTAGCTTTTAAATATTAAATGTATGTTAGTATGTAATATAATCATTATAAAGACTTTTTATTAAAAAATTTATACATACAATAGTACCTTTCTTCCGATTTTGTAATATATAACTATAAAATAAAAAATTTACATATAATAAAAAAATTAGTAAAATATTTTATTAATGAGTTCCACTTGACTAATTTGGGTTCATTTAGGTTTATACGTTTTTCTTGATTTTATAATGTGATGTGAAATGCATTTATGCCTTGAAAGGTATGTATGACACGACTAGAGAGGTAACTTCTCTGTGCGCATGGCTGGTTAGATAATTATCCCATGCTAGAATGTCATGTTACATTAATGCATACTGTATGATGTATGATACTACTAGAGAGATAACACTTTCTTGTGCATGGCAGGTGAGGTAACTTTCATGTGAGAATGACAAGATGTATTATGTAGATGGAAAATGTAAAAGGCTACAATTAGAGAGGCAACTCCTCCATGAGAAATAGATATATGACATGGCTAGACAAACAACTCTCCCTAAAAGATATGACAGGACATAACTGGTGAGGTAACCCCCTTCCTTCTGCATACGTATGACTGATAAGGAAACTCTCTCATACGAGAATAAAAAGAAATGCTATATTATGAATGAAATGTGCCATGTAGATAGAGAAACATTCATGAAAAGGCAAGTGAGCATATGCATGATGGACATAAATTTCTCATTGAGTTTCTTATAGGAAACTCACCTCTTACACATACTAGTTATTTTGCAGCATAAGCATAAGGTATAAAATAAGAACTATACCCTTATACTTCATGTATTGATATGCAACTATAATTTTTCCTTATAGTTTCCTATGATAATGATGTATGAGTAAATGAAAACTTTATATGTCTTAGGTATTATATGTATTGTATTCTCAAATATCTTTACAAATATAGAAAAAAATGTATATAATGCAAGTCAAGCAAGATATATGTAAAATGAACATATTACGATAAATGAAAGCCATGTCAAATAAACTGATGTTTATGACCAATGTTAAGTAAATGTTGCATGGTTATAATAATGATGTTAATGATGATGATAAAATGATTAAGTAATTCTTTCATTCTAAGGACCATTAATGGGAGAGAATTTTATATATTATTTTTTTTATAATATGTAATGGTATGTTTAAAACCTAAGTAAAGACATGAAAAGGAAGTGAATGAAAGAAATGCTATGTATGATAAGAAAGAATGTATGTTATGACCATGATATAAAAGAGCAAAAAGGTGTTTTATAATGTGTGCAAGATTAAGTGTAGCTTAATTTTTTTATCTCATATTAATTTGTATCTTAGAACTCAAGGTAATGTTCATATAATATGTTCCACAATAGTAAAATGGGCTTATCTATGAGGTTATTAAGCTTCTATCGATCTTGGTGTCTTTAAGCTTTTTAGTTTCCTAGCACCGACACAACTTAGATTTTGAGTCATAATTAGTGGTTTTAAAGCAAAAGTTTATATGATTGGATCTTATAGTCTAGAAAAAGATATATAGAGATGAGATATGATAGAAATGATGAGAGACATAAGATGATGTTTAGTTTTGACTTGCGAAGATACAAAATTTTCTTCATATACTACAAAAATCTGTCAGATTAGCGATAACATTTTTTGTCGCTAAACCAAGTAGATTTCGTCACTACGCCTGCTTAGTGATGAACTTATGTCTGTTGGAAGACTAGTTGTTGCTAAGGGCTAGCAACGAAATTTCATTTCGTCATTAGCTCTAGCAACGAAATAACGACAAAATTTTTCATCGCTAAAATTTTTTTGCTATTTAGTATCTAAGCTTAGGAACAAAATATTGACAAAAATTCTGTTGCTAAAAATAGCGATGAAATAATAACAAAATTTTAGCGATAAAAAAATTTATAGCTGAGCTTAGTGACAAAAATTTTGTTGCTAAGCTTAGCTACAAAAATTTTGTTGCTAATCTTAGCTACAAAAATTTTCGTCACGATTTTGTCGCTAGTTTGACAGATTTTCCTATAGATTTATTTAACATTTTATGTATCAAAATTTTTATATTTTTATTTCATATTTTCTACTTATGATTTTTTTATAAAAAATAAATATTTTATTATTTATTTATTTAATTTAAAAAACTAAAGTTACTAAAATTAAAATTAATAAATTCATTATATTAATAATTTTAATATTATACTTATGAATGATCAATTTATTGAATTTTAATGTTAATATATTATCAATTCTTTAAATCAAAGTATCAATATGTTATCAATTATAAAATAAATAAATTAAAAAAAATTAAATTAAATAATTAATAATAAGTATAATTAAAGATAATAAAATGAAATTTAATAACTAAAAAATTATATAAAATTTATAACTACACATTTTCAATTAACAAATATTAACAATTACATATTTTCAAGTAACAAAAAAACTAACAATTTAATTTCTAACTAACAAAATATTAAAAATTAAATATTTTAAATTAACATAACAAAAGGGAGAATGCGATGGAGGAGGAGGCAGTGTTGGGTGGTGAAGGAGGCGGTGGAAGAGGCGGCAATGGGCGGTGAAGTTGATGTTGGAGGAAGCGACGAGGGAGAAAGTTGTGGAGGAGGCGGCAACGTGCGACGGAGGAGGTGGAGGTGGGAGTGAGGGAGAATGAGAAGAAGGAAAGAAATCAAGAAAAGGGTAAAGGTTATGAAATAATGTGAGGCTATGAAAGAGAAATGTGATAATATGATGATATGTTACAAAAAAAAAGAGATAAAAAATTTGTGATCTGTAAATGATGAGCAAGAGATAAAGAAGATAAGAATGATGATCATTTAGATATGAAGTATAGGAAGAGTAAGTTTATAACATGAGATTAAGGTATAGATAGTATTTTAGCTATGTTTATCCTTTAGGACTATTAAAGAATGGAAGGGATAGTTTTTCAAGGATATGGGATTCATTCCCAACTAAAAGAGAGATAATAAGATTTCTTACTTATGATTATGAAGTACCCCCTTATAATCATAACAAGATATCCTAAAGAATTGAATAAGATTAAAAGTTTAAAGATGTTTCAAAAGGTTTTTATGATGTTACAAAAAATTTAAAGAGTTTTATGAGATTTTAAATCCCTCCTATTCTATAGGTACATAAGAGTGGATATAATTTGACTTTAGATTGTTTAATTACAGTCCAAGATTGATAAAGCTATGATGATTCAAGGATGAATCTAATAAGGGGGTATTTGTAAGGCCTGTAAATTGCGTTCTTTAGGATTTCTTATAAATGATGACTTGCCCCCTAAATGATGAGTATAAGAATGATAATTTTAATGATAAGATGATGACCAATTAAGTTATGACATGAGTTAAAAAGAATGATTAAGAGATAAGATAGTAAAATATGTTAAGTTATAAGAAAATGTATGTAAGTCATGATGTGTATACAAAAAATGATGTTTAATGTACATGAATAAATGATGATATTAAAGGTTTACGAATAAGAAAGTAATAGAAGAAAGTTATGTTAAAAGAAAGTTATGACTATACATTAAACCTTTAATATCATCCTTTATGGCAGAGTAGCATTTATCATTTTTTGCACTTAGCTTACACAATAGCATTGATCATCCTTTCTTATTTCATTTCACATTTTCTTTTATCATAACTTTCTTCCATACATGTTTTATGTCTATCTCATGTATGGAAGAAAGTTATGTTAAAAGGAAATGTGAAATGAAATAAGAAAGGAAGATAAATGCTACTATATAAGCTAAGTGCAAAAGATGAAAGACATGTACCTTTTGATGGGTAATTGATGTTCAATTATTAGCGTGGTGAGTTTTGGATAAGGTTGAAGAGAATTATTGAACCTAAGATATGGCATTTGAATGTCCAAGGCATGAGGATTGAATTTGGGAAGGTTAGAATTAATTTCAAGTGTCATTAGAAGTGAAGAAGCAGGGAGCAGAACCATAGATTTTTCACAACTGAAAGTTTCAAAGCAGAATGAGTTGTGACCATCAAGTTAGCACAAACACCTAAACATTAATTAAGGACTTTGGGTACCTAAACCTCAAGTTTGCTAGTCGAAAGTCCCAATTATAGGATGAGTTCTAGAATCACCACCTTATCCCCTATTTAATGCAAACCTGCCCACCATCTCTTCTTCTTTCATACATGACCGAAAAAGTAAAAAACACTTATTTCCTCTCATTTTTCACCTTGAAAATGAGATAAAACCTGCAAATTATATAAATTTCTTAAGGTTTAAAGCTCTCAAATGAAGAAAGAATGGAGCTAATGAAAGGAGAAAGCCTTAGGCGCAAAGGAAAATGCCTCATCCTCATATGAAAGTAAGTTCCTCATCCAAAAGCATGATATTTGTTAATGTTTAAAATTTATATATGATGATGTTTACAGAATATGATTAAGGCTAAGGAATGATGACTATGAGTAAAGCTAAGAGAAAAAGCCAGTAAGCTAAGATAAGAGATTAAAAAAAAAAAAAAAGAGTAAAGAAAAAGCACATAAGCTAAGACAAGAGATTAAAAAAAAAAAGAGTAAAGAAAAAGCAAGTAAGCTAAGAAAAAAGATTAAAAAAAAGAATAAAGAAAAAGCAAGTAAGCTAAGACAAAAGATTAAAAAAAATAGTAAAGAAAAAGCAAAGCAAAGAAAAGTTATGGCTAGGACCTTAAGGTGAGGGATTTTGGTTATTGGTTGTGTCCCTTAGACACATGCATCTTGATTTCCATATAGGCAAGGTATGCTAAGTTATGTTTAGTAAAAGTCACGTGCATTAATGTGCAATGTTATGAAATGAACATGTTATGATGCCATGTGATATGAAATACATGTATGCCTTAAAAGATATGTATGACACAGTTGGAAAGGCAACTCCCTATAGGAGATATCAGATGACACGATCAATAAGGTAACTACACCATTCATATGGCTAGTAGGACAACTCTCTCAAGTAAGAATGTTAAGTTATAATATGTCAATGCATGATAAAAAAAATGTATGACATGGCTAAAGAGACAATTAATACGTATGGCAGGTGAGGCAATCTCTCATACAAGAAACATAAGATGTATTATGTAAATGAAAAATGTAGGAGGCTATGGTTAAAGAGGTAATTCCTCTGTGAGAAATAGGTGTATAACATGGCTGAAAAAGCAAAAAAAGCAACTCCTCCATAAAAGATATGAGAGCACACAACTAGTGAGACAACTCCCCCGATACGAAAAATGAAAAGGAATGTTATATTATGTTATGAATGAAATGCTATGAATAAAATGTGCCATGTAGATAGAGAAGCATTCATGAAAGACATGTGAGCATATATATGATGGACATAAATTCTTCACTAAGTTTCCACATGGAGTTCACCCCTTACACACACTAGTTATTTTGTAGGTTAAGCATAAGGTATATGACAAAGAGTGTGCTAGGATATAGGTTTTAAAAAAATCATGCTTATACTTCATGCATAGAAATGGCAACACATTTTCCTTCATAGTTGCCTATGATAATGATGTATAAGTAAATGAAAAGTATATATGTCTTAAGCATGAAATTTAAGTTTAAATCTTGTATTCTTAAATATCTGTGCAAATGTAAGTAACAATATATATAATGCAAGGCGGACAAGATATATGTAAAATGAACATGTTATGATAAATAAAAGCTATGTCAAGTACATTGAGGTTCATGGCTCATATTAAGTAAATGTTGAATACTTATGATAATGATGTTAATGATAGAATGGATTAAGTTAACCATTTGATTTTAAGAACCATTAATGGGAGAGAGTTTTATTATGTTTTATGATATGTAATGATATGCATGAAACCTAAGTAAAAGATACAAAAAGAAAATGAATGAAAGAAATGTTATGCATGATGAGAAAGAATGTATATTATGACCATGATATAAAGGAGAAAAATGTTGTTTTATGATATTTTATGGGATTGAGCCTTGCTTAATTCTCTATTTCTCATTAATTTGTACTCTAGATATTCATATATGTATGATTTATAGCAATTAAATAAGCTTATTATTAAGTTTATTATCGATTCTAGTGGCGTTAAACCTCTCAATTTCTTAGCGTTAGTATGCTGTGAATTTTGAGATGTGACACATAACATATAAATTAAAGTGCCTTAATTGTGTGTATGAGTGTAGTCTATAATTGTGTGTGTATAAGTGCAGTCTCCTAGGTATTATAGGCTTAATGAGTTTTATAAGTTAAACTTGAGCTTATTGATTGTAATTGATGTTATTAATGAAATTTTTTTTGCTACACTAGTGTATACATCAGGTCAATATATAACTTACACTTGATATTAAGATGATAAACTAACATTTAAATATGGATAACTGTGGATATAATAGTAATTTCATATGGATAGTTCTGAATAATTTTTTTTAATTAGTTTGGTGTACAACAATGTTACATTCGATATTGTAAAATATTTTTCGTTATTGAAAAATTATAGTAATAAAAAAAATAGCGCTCATTAACATGACCCTACAAAAATAGCAAACAAAATAAAATATTATTGTTATATATTTTATTCTATTTGTTAATAATTTATATTCACACTTCTGCCTCACAAGAAAAATAATATAGAAACACCGTAGGAGGTTTCAGAGTTTGGTCGATCATTTTTTATTCTTTTTTTGGGGATCGATGTCAATGGATCCATCCAAGTTTGAGCTGTTGAGTTCATAAAGAATTAATTATATCACTATACATTTAAATTGAAGACGAATCAAAAGTGAGAAAAATGCTTTTTTTGTCTTATTTGGTATTATCCACTTGTTATCATTTTTTGAGCTTAGTTTCTACTCTAATTACATTCAATCAAAGTCAAATCACAATTATGAATTTTGTCTAAGTTGAGAAAATCAACCAAGAGTTAAACCTTGATTGAAAATTCTAAAAAACGACAAATCAGAGCGGTGTTTTTGACGCGAGTGCTTACTTAATCAACAAATAAAGAATTATTTGTGTAAGATTCTTTCAAGATTTTGGATGGCGGCTAATTGCTAAATTAAATAATGATTAGTAAAATAATACTCCTGTCTCTATTAGTCCGCATAATAATTAATATGGTTTGAAATCTCTCATGTTGGAATAAGTATAACTAATATTATATTTGAAAAATCTGAATTATTGAATTCAAAATCAATCATTAAAATTTAATTTTTGTCAAAAATAATCTACTTTTTGAAAATTTGAAAATTTATTTTTTTAAAATATATTTGGTATAATTTTATTTAATAATTTTTATAGCATTCATTTATAAATTCACATTTCGTGTGTTTGACATATATTAAAAATTCATTCGAAAATTTATTCTAGTAAATTTTTAAAATTAATTATAATTAATTCAAATTCTATCAAATTTAATAGAAGTGTCAAATGAAATTTAAAGTTATAAAGTTTTATTATGACAAAAATACCCTTAATTTCTCTTTTCTCTTTTCTTTCTTCCACTCTCTCTTTGTTATCTTCCTTCTCTCTCTATCCTCTTTCTCCTCTCTTTTTGCTTTTTTATATATTTGTAAATATTTAAAAAAAAATAACATAAAAGACACTTTATAAAAAATAAATATTTTATTAAATTTTACACTTTTTTCTTTAAGATGGTACACTTAAACTAAATATAAAATTTAATTCATTTTAAATAAATAAAATGAATTTTAAATTAGAATTGACTCAGATATAATTCTATATAAAAAAATTTAATCTTTGAGTTAAATATAAATAGTTTATCCACAAACATAACTAATCATATATGTCTAAGCATGACAAAATCCTATGTGGTTAGGGTTGGAAACTTCCAACTTTCTAGAATTTAACTTTATTCTTTTTCCAACAATCAAGGAAAGCAAGAAAAAACATGATCACCCAGCCTCTCTCATTTCATTCATGTTCTAAGGTTTTCTTTCTTTCTTTTCTTTTTTTTTTTGGAAAAATAAAATAATACTTTTTAAAACAACCTACTAGAAAAGAACAGAAACAACATTGATATGATTTTAGCACATGATAATAAGCTGCAGAATTTGTGTTTTAATAATCAAATGTTTGTCTAATATCGAAACTTGAGGTTTTTATAGTTTCATAATTCTCAATCTTTAGTAAATTTTATTACTCCTGCATATAATCAAATCATGTTATTAATTTAAGAAATAGATAAAATTCTCAATAATACCTTCATTAAGTTTCGAAAATTTTTAATTATATTTATGTGTACTGAAAAAAGATTTAATCTTGCATCAGTCGGAAATAGTGAAAAATTTCTAGATCAGGTTAATAAAAATATGGTTTACAGGAAAATTTAACCGTAGTTCACACCCATGCCCATTTAAATTAATAATATAAATGCTTAGACCACCACCACCACCACCAAGAATTAGTTGTCGCCTATCAGTATTAGAATTATTAGATTATGACTCATATTTTTTATGGGATATAAAAATATATGTTTTCTAATTTGTTTGAAAAATATTAAAAAATTATTTTTATATGATGCCAAACTTTGATTTAGAATTATTCTAATTAAATTTAAATTTCTACTTAGAGGTAGTCATTTTAGATCATATCATTCTCGGAGGATCTAAATCCAGTCACTTTGAAATGAGTGTTGAGTCAAAAAATTTTAAATTATGGGTTAAATTAAATCAAATCATCATGTCAAAATGTAAAAAGAAATGTATATAATTTTGAGTTAGATCGAGTCATTCTTAATTTAACTTTAAAAATTAAAAAATTGTCTTGATTTTAAATAAATTTTAATTATTTTAAATAATTTAAATTGATTTAATTGAGTCAATATGCGGGTTGAATAAAGGTCAAGATTAATTCAAATTGACTCACAAGTTAAGATAACTTTGAGTCAAATCAATTTTGATTTGAGTTATTTTAGAAGGAACCAGATCCAGTTAGAAATTATCATCTCTATTTTTATTAAAGTAGAATTAGAGAAGTCTAACTCTATAAATAAAAGCAGTATAGAAAAAATTATTTAATAAAAGGCTTAATTTCAAGAGAAAGGGATTCTTGTTCATTATAATGAAGGTTTTACTCATTATAATTAGGTGACATTCTTGTTCATTATAATGAAGGTTTTACTCATTATAATTAGGTGACTGATTACTTATAGAAATTAAAGTAGTAGAAAGTCTAGTTATATCTAGAGGATGATGAGAGAGACAAATTATTTTATTTATTCTAAATTGTATGAATTGTTGTAATTATACAGTGCAATGATACATGGATTAATGTGTATTACGTGTCACTAAAATTATGTATTTAAAAATAATTTATTAGGTACAACAGTTAATTGAATTTGTAAGTTAACTTTGAACTTATTAATTATAATTGATGCTATCGATAATGATAAAAAATAATAACTATGAACATAACTTTGTTGAAATAATAAACTACGTAAAATATTATTATTATTATTTAATTCATTTTATTTCTTGATGGTCTACAAAGGTTGGTAATTACAATTAGTGTGATACAATAACAAGTATTAACATCTTTCACATTCTATTCCTTTGTCCTTAGTCTTTTGATGCTCCATTACACCCATCCACACCATATTTCTATATATATGAAAGAGTTTTGAGAACTGATACCAAAACCAGATTACATAAGCCTGCTGTTCAGCATAATGGATATTATAATTCTGTAGGAAAAATGCATGCTAGCTCTCTAACTTTATTTATCATCATATTATGTCTATTTCATTTCATAACCTCACATACTTAGTGCGCTTAAGTAGTATTAACCAAAAGATAATAGTTTTTTTTTTGTTAATAATTAAGATGATGCATGGGCTGGAGCATGGCAAATCACACAATAGAAGAATACCTATGTTTTTTCATTACCCTTAATTAAATTTATCAATTTTCATTATAATATTCAGTCATCAAATTAAAGTCGTGACAATTAAAGCATAAATTCTTGACTAAGAAATAAAAATTTTTCAAATAGCCATCATTTTATTTTCGATTTCTAATGAAATTAATTGATCACACAACAAAACTAAATATAACAAAAATAAGGTACACTTAATTGACAATCCAACCTGAAATAATTTCAATCCAACATCATATGGTAGCTTGGTCATACAAATTAATGGCCTTGCTTGCACAGATGGATAACTAGATAGCTATTGTTCATTCTAAATTTCTACCAATAAAATTTTAGGGTTTGAGAAGTGAAGGAACGAAGTTAAATAAGTTCAATGTATTGCATACAAGAAAGTGTTTGCTTTTCAATAATGGAGCACTCATATTTGAAGGGACAGTTCTTCATTTTAACAAAACTATTATTATTATTATTTTAGTTTTTTACAATCATAATCATGAGAAAGATACATATGTGGTTGGGAATTATTGTTGGGTTTTTGGTCAAAGATTCAAAACCAGGGCCACGTGGGACTGTTAGAACATTGTTATATGCATATAAGCTACCGCAAGAGTCCAAAAAGGGCGGCGGCTGGTCCTCCCATAGAATTACTGACTCTGTTCTTCTATGGTATGCTAATGAATCTGCAACAAATTTGAAGTTTTTATAATCTGAAGTATTAATTTCATGTCTGTCCAATAAAAATATATATCAAAGAAGAAGAGAGGGGGGAATAATATTATAATGCACAAAAATTATGATACGGTCAAAAATTCATCACAAGACCAATAATAAACAATTGTATAATTGTAAGCACTCACATCTCCCGTCGGCTGACAGCAAAACCCATAATAAATTTGAATTTTTGTTTTCCCCTCTTAACAACTTGATTGCTTGGTCGTTGCCCACTTCTTGTCTTATGTATCTACAGCTCTCCATCTCTTTTTTTTTTCCCAAATATATAATTGCTCCATATTTTTCTATTTATATATACATAATGTAGTCTCTTGAAACATATACACATAGATAATACTGACACATTTGCTCACTATGGAATCATATTCTTCTAACTCTTCTTCGTCTTCTTCTTCCTCTCCAATGTACTCATCTCAATACCCACAAGATGCAAAGGGTCTTAAAGTATCACAGTCCTTCCAGTCGTCTCTACATTCAGTTCGCAAACCTCACGTGAAGCCATGGAAGAAACCAATCGCACCATTGCCACCAACCCCACCAAGGTTTTACAAGGTAGACCCTGTCAACTTTAGAGACCTTGTGCAGAAGCTCACCGGTGCACCTGATCAGGGATCGCAGTCTCAGCAGAGGCTACAGAGCGTGGCCCCTCCTCCTCTTGATCTTGAGAAAGAAAAACCTGCATTGTTTCTCAAAGAATTTACAGCAGTAGCAGAACCAGCACCGTTACAGCTCCTTATGCCTTCACCTGTGAAAACCCCATTTTCTGCATTGTATCAGGACTTGATGTCTGATACACCTGATTTCAAAACAAGGAAGGCTTCAGAGAGTTTAACCGCGTCAAGTTCGCTTGAATTTAACCTGTTGTCTCCTTCAACTCATGCTTGGTGTTCTTTTCCCCTTCTGAGTCCAGGAACAATTTCCAGTTTGGAGCAAAGCACAGTTCTTTAATTAATTTAATTAGTTGGGATCCATTAATTTTCTTGCTCCATTGATCTTTCTCTTTAACTAGTTCACAACAGTGGGAACTAATGTATCACAAGTATTAGCTAGTAGTGGTTCTTTGTTTCTTTCTTTGGAGTTGGCTTGAGAATATATTTAGGAAATCAAGATAATGTACAATGCATCACCAATGCTTTTGGGTTGGTGGATGATATATGAATCCTTATAAACGATGTGTAGAAGCATATGTAACCAAAATAAATCATCGATTCTCTTTACACCCACATGGACGCATGGGTTGAATTTTCAGCTTTCTTTTTCTTTGTTTTTTTTTTTTATTCAGCCGTGCAACTGTTAAATGATCTCAGCAATACGTAAACATATGATATCTGAAACTGTTCTGTTTGACAAATTTACCATTCAACTCTTAACGATTATGTTTGACAAAGCATGATTTTCAAAATGTTGATTAATGAGTAAAAATACAAAGGAAATGTCGGTAAATAAGATAGTGACATTTTTCAATTTTTATTTGGAGAGAGTAATGCTTATCCTTTATATTTATCTGTTTGTAGATAATTATAATTAGTACTAATAGCATATAAATCAATAATACTGGTTTGCTATCAAATAATCTTAGGCAGGTGATAGAATCTAAAACATCAGTTTGTGAGCTTTTATTAAAGAACACTTCAAGACTCGTTTAATTAAGGGTCACCAAATCAAATGTTATTATTATATTTCTAATGTTATAAATATTCTCTTTTTCATTATTATAACCAAGATAATAATTACAGTACAAATTTCAAGATATTCAGGAGCTTGAATAGTATTTTCTATAGAGAACTATTCCAAATGCACCCTCACAAACTCATGCAACCTATTCACTTTACCCATTTCTTCTAACCTGCCATACCTGCTTTCCTCCATCCCACCTTCTTTAAGGATCTACCTTAGTGTGTGCAAGTGTTATATTGCTTACCTTTTTCCCCATACTTTCGCCGTCATGTATCATATTAGGCATGGAGTGATATGATTCCCTTCCACACCCTAATCCTACATTGCTAGGACCTCCTTTTCATCTACAATGTTTAACCTTAATATATTTACTTTCAATATTAAGGATATTTTTATAAATTTAGTATTTCACTTTAATGAACTTTCTCATTTTCTCTTAAACAAAAGGAGATTAAATACTTTACTTTCATTCCATTCTATCTTTTACTTTTTTGAACCTTCCTTTTCTTTATACTACTCTATTCAAATGTAGGTCTTAATTGTTTTAAAATAAATTAGTTTAAGTAAGTAGCTTTTACGTGAATATTACAGTGTTGTATATGATATTTATATTATAATACCATAAATAATTAATATATATAATTATTTATCACTTTTAGACATTTTTTTGTCAAAATTGTCATAAGTAATTAATAATTATGCATAATTTAAATTTTATGAAATGATATTATGTTGTAACATTACCATAAAATTCACCAATTTTTTCAGATAATGTAATTTGCAAGCATGTTTGGTTACAAGGAAATGACAAGATAAAAGAAAATTACACTTATTTTTCACAATTTAACTTTCTCAATACATTGAAAATAACTAATTCAATGAAAAGTAAATAAATTCTTCAAGAAGATTAAGCCAAATATTTAAAATATTTTATAGCTATTTCCTAAATAACTTTATTGAATACATAAAAATATTTATAGTAATAAATTAAAGATATTCCTTAAAAGTTAATGAATGAGTCAAACATAAAGTTAATATATTTTTTGAGATGAATATATATAAATCAGATACAAAATAAATTTACTTCTCAAAAAATTATTTTTTTAATAAGTATCATTTCTCGTAAAATTGATTGAGTCCCTTTGAACTAATGTAAAGGAACACCTCCAACAAAAAGAAGCACACTACTTTAGATTCACATATTGCCAAGTGAGATTAAAGATATTACAAAGAGAGAGAGAACAAAGTCTCGGGATGGTCGAGTAGTGTGATGGTGGGGTAAATTTTACAGTGATAAATTTAATAATGTTATTAAATGATATTAAGAAACATATTGCTAATCTAATGTTGTTAAGTAATGCGCTCTAATCCAATAGTAAATAATAATTTATATTTAATCCAACGGTATCTAATCCTATCTAATACAATACTTAACAATAACTTTTATTTAATTTAATCGATGAATAACTAATTACGACATTTTGGCATAATTACATTGTGGTTGTGGCACTTCTACAACGAGCTTTTTATTTTGAAATTTGTGGGATAATTATCGCTTAAGAGTTTGTGCACCAGATTCCTTAGTCGTGCCAAACTCAAGCTCTGGAAGACTAACAATCGGATATGGAAGAGATGATTGAGCAATCGAAATTGGTGTATGTACGTGCACGTGTTTATGCATGGAATTCATTTCTGTGTCACCGGTTGCCAGCAGACAGATAAATCTATAAAAGTCGTCAAGAAAAGCTGCTTGAATCTCATTGTCAATTTATATGCGCAAGTGCAACATTACTTCTTCATTATGACGTCCTTATATAAATTTATTAGTCTCTAGAATCAAACCCTAAACAAGTAACTCTGCGATACTCAAGAGGAAAGAAGACAAAACCTACGAATAGAACTGCTCATGCTTGTGCATCTATTTAGAAAATTGATCAATAAAAGATATTTTTTAATAAAAATATTAAAATATTTTTGAAAATAATTTTAAAAAGAAAAAAGTCATTTTCACTTTAACAAAATCATTGAACTTATAAAGAATGAATAGTTTTTTGATGTATTCTAAACATGAATTCATTGTTTTTCGACATTGCAGCCAAATAATAAAAAATAAATTATTTTCATAAAATTATTTTATTAAAAGTACTTTTTGTAAATAAATTATTTTATATGAAATAAATGGATTAATTTCAAAAATTTTGCACTCATATTGTTTTTATAGCTGTTTTAAATATATTTTATTAAGGAACCAAACTTCAATTTAAGTGATACTCGATTAATTCAAATTTCTGAATCAATTTATGTGTGGACTATTAGCAAATCAATTAATATATATAATTAATTATAATCTCAGTAACTTTTCATAATCGGTAACTGTCATTTGTTAGACTAATACATGTCAAAAGGCAAAAGCAAACTATTTGTCATAATATTTTTTCTAGAAAAATATAAACTTTATTTATAAAATTAATATATTTTATAATTTGATTTACAGGTATGATAATAATGATATATCAAGAAATGCGAAAACAAAGAAAAAGTGAACCTATTCATAATATTGTTCTATCAGAATGACTGAATATTTAAAATTACAACTCGATAAGAATGCACTTAACTCATAGATTATTAAAACCACAAATCAATTCTTATGGTTATTAAATATACTTGATTACTTGAATATCATTGACAAGTTAAAATTCACTATCGAAAGCGAATCTGAAAAATTTAAAAACTAAATAAGAAATAAAATGTTCATAAAAATGAATCCTCAAAAATAATAAAAAACTAAATTTGTATCCACAAATATACAAAAAAAAAAAAAAAAAGAATTAGTATCTAAATATATGAATCTAGTTAAATAAAAAATAATCTATTGAAAATATAAAATAAAAACATCTATATCCAAAGAAATAAAGTTGAATAAACTAAAAAAAATGATTCAAGAAAATAAGTGATAAAATAAAAAAATTAAAAAAGGAAGGCTGATTTCTAACCTAGATTGGTAAATTTGACCTTTATAAAATATTCAGCTAGAGAGCTTGAATAAAAGAAAGATAGAAAAACAGGTGGATGACTAGACTATCTATTGGTTATAGGATTATATTGACTATTTAGCATTTTAAAATTTTAATATATTGCCACATTAATTTTTCAACTTAAATCAAGAAAAATATTAAAGCTAAGACATGGTATGACAATTAAAAAACCTAAAAATTAGTGATATCCAACTAGAAAAATAAATTTAAAATTTTACTTTATTAGCATATATGTATTTTTTTCTTTCCTATATAAAAAGAATTAGTAAAACTCAGGTACAATATATAAATTAAAAAGTGTGAAAAGTAAAGCAATTCAAATCATTTACGTTCATGAAATTTTAGTAGCTCTCAATAATCAACCTTAGGACATGTATTACATTATTTTTTATTCTAAATTTGTATTATGTCATGTTTTATTTTGTATCATGTTATTTATTCTAATTATGTGTTATTTTTAATTTAATCTTCTTTTCTTTCCATTATTTATATTTTTAGACAAATCTTCAGATAAATATAGAAAAAATATTATCTAATTTTGTATATTAACACATAACATTGTGGTGTTTATTTCTCTTTGATCTTCTTTGTGGTATTTAATATTTGTAATCGATTTTATTTTATATATATATTGATCAAATTATTTTTTATATCTTAGAATTTCTGTATTGAATCTCATAATTTATTAGTTAATATGGACAAGCAATTTTAAATTATTTGATTTGGATTTAGTTTTTGAAGGATCCAAAATTAATAATATCTGAGTTGTTTTATTTAACATTATTCGTGATATTTTTCCTTCATAATCTTTATTTGTTTTTTGGTTAATTTTTGTTGTTTATTATAAATCAATAAATGTTTCACTATTAATATATTTGGCTTTAAATTATATGGATGGTTATTATTTTATAATATACAATTAATTATATTTAAAAATTATTTATGATAAATATTTATCATTTGTTAACTAATAGTTTTACTAGTAAATAATGAAAAACTATATATTTTTATCTCATAATATTTAACTAAAAATATTAAAAAATTAAGTAAAAAAGAAAAAATAAAATACATATAAGAAAAGCAAAATATGTGTAAAAATAAATTTAAAATTGGTTATTTATCTAAATAAAATGATAAAAACTTTTAAAATAATTTAAGATAGATTAATTTAAAAATTATTTATTTTGATATATATAATAAAATTAAAATATTTTTATTAATAATTTTATAAATTTTGTACATTATTGTTCACACAATGTGATTTATTTAACAAATTTAATATTTATTTTTATTAATTAATTAAAATTACATACTAATAATAATTAAAATTTATTACTATTCATAATATATTATTATTTTATAAAAATTTATTGTCAAATTAGACATTTTCAGATAAACAAAATAGTAGCAAGTTAAATTAAATTAATAGAATAAATTTTAATAATAATATATTTTTTAAGAAAAATAAGAGAGTTCATGATTTATTTTTTATTGAATATTTTTTATCCTTAGTTCTTTTATTTTCTATTATGTGCTAAAAGTCCTAAAATAGACTAATATAAAATTTGTTCAGAGTGTTAACACGATAATTTGTTATTTATGAAACTTAGAGTTTTGAGATGATAAATCATTTGTGAAAACTCTGCAAATTTGAAACTTAAAGTTACCCAATAAAAATCTTAAATAAAAAATAAAATATATTAGCAAATTATAAAATATTAATTTAAAATTTGATAAAAAAAATAGTATGCATATATGGTCTACTTAAAAATAATATATTTTTTAATCATGTAGATATTTTTGTAATGAATATTTTAATTTTATTAATGTTTATGTTTTAAATAATATATTAAATGACAGTTAAAACATTGATAAATTATCGCCCAATAAGTTTAAAATGTCACTTGTATTCTGTGTACTTCTTTCATTTTAAATTAGATGTCATTTTAGGGCCAAATTTTGGCCCATAATATATAATATTTTATAATTATTTATAAACATTAATTAATTTTTTTCAATTTTATCCTTTCTCTTTTTTATAATAATTATTTTTTGTATAGTGCACAATAATTTATTAAAATAATTAATTATGGTAACATTGTCTTTTACTTGTATAATAATATCTATTAAATACAATTTGTAATATATGTGTAAAAACTTTAAATATCATCTATTATGAAATAAATGAAGTATACGGTTGTTTATAACGATGCACATAACTACTGAAACAAAGCTTATTTTCAGAATGTTTGTTTTCAAAATATTATCATTCTATCATAAATAAATATGGAAAAAATATAAAATTTTACCATGTGATTTTTCTCTTTGGCAAATATGGTAATATGATTTATTTATTAGCAAAACTATACTTTGTGGTATAATAATGTTTGCAAAGTGGTATCAGATTCATAACTTTATTATATAGTACAAGATTGTATGCATTGTTTTAACTAATTATGTGTCTAAAATTTAGAAATAAAATTTCTTTACGCCAAATGTAAAATTTGTTTTTGTTTTTACTTTCTATATATATATTTGAACAAATTTTATTTTTGTCATACATAATTAGTTAAAATAATATACAAAATTTGGTATCAGGTCAGATAGATGTAATGAAAATACGAATTTGATACCACTTTACAAACAACATTATGCCATAAAATGAAATTTTGTTAATAAATAAACCAGGATATCATATTTACCAAAAAAGAAAACCACATAGTAGAATTATGTACTTTCTCCAATAAATATTATTAGATTAAAAAACACATATTATTATTACTTTATGTAAATATTTTAATCAAATTTTAAATAATTGTAATTTGTGATTCTTCAGGATTTCACATCAATTGTGAAAAGTGTGTTTACGTAATATAAATATGCACACCTTTACAAAATTGCTAGTAATGTGTCTTGTCTTAATTTGTGTGTGCGTTTATATTATATTACATTACAAAATTACTACTAATGTATATTGTTTTTAACTTGTGTGTGTTTATATTATATTATTCAAAATAATTGTAATCAGTAAATTATTCTATTTAGTTAATGTTTGATTTAATTTTTTTAACAAATGAATTTTCGAATTCACATTTAACATGTATGATTAACAAAGTTCAACCATGCTGAAGCTTGGGATTTTATCAAAAAGAATTTCATTCTGAATCTAAATGATGAGGACAACATATTATGGAAGGTTGATTCAGGGCTTTTCACTATTAAATCTGCTTGAACCTGTGTTTCTGTGGAGAGCTCCTCTCATAATTGGGCAGAGTTTCATTGTTTGGCTAGCTATTCAGAAGAAATTATAGACTAGACAAAAATTGCAGAAGTGGAACTTGCAAATCACAGCTGATTGTGTTTTATTTAGGCAATCAATTGAAAATATTCCTCACTTATTTTTTTGAATGTTCTTTTTTGCTGAGGTTTGGAATAAGATTTTAATGAGATGTCAAGCTTTCAGAGGAAAATAGCTTTTAGTGCTTTAGTTTATAGTATATGGCAAGAAAGAAATAGCGTATATGGACTCTGTATGGTTTTTGGGTTAGTTCAATGGATTTCGTTACGATGAATGTACTAAACAGATGTGAAAGGCATATCCTTCATATGGCTTAAAAATATATATATTATATGGAGGACACATGCGTGGCATATAGTCATATTCCTGCATGAAAGCAGTTCTCCGACATGCTTAACAAGGACTTGACTGTAGAATGACAGGCCGAAATTCATGCTTGGAGCAGTAGTCGTTGGAAGTTGTAGCCAGTGGCTCTCATAACCCAACAGGACCCATCAACTCAGATTAACAAAATTTAAAATGAATTAATAATCAGATTCAATTCAGCATTAAAAACTTAGTCATTAAAAAAGTTAACATAGAGAAAAATCAATCAAAATAAAAAAAAAAATTCAGCTAAAATTAAAAACTTAATTAAATCATTTTAATCTTTAATTAATATTGTTTTGTAAAAATTTTTAAAAGTTACTCAATTTTAATATTAAAAATATTTTTATTACTCTATTATATTATATTTATTTTTAATTTTTTAAATATTATATATATTAAAAAAGATTTAAAAATCAATTTATTGATCAATCGAATCAAAAGATGGGTTCATTGTAACTGCAACTCATCATAAGAAGTGCTTCGGTCAAACTTTAAGGCTATGATTATGGTGCAGCAAGTGGTACAAGTAACATATACTCCTCTAGATGAGAGGAACCATTGAATCGGAACAGAGAAAGCATCAAAGTTCATTGAACTTCAATCAAATACCTTAGCTACAACACAGCAGCTATAATGCATGTAAATTCTTAGAGAAAAATGTCTCTGCATTTTAAAAGCATTTCCTTTTAGAAAACTTATTAAATTTGGCTAAAATTTTTTGAACAAAATTTTACAATTTTAAAAATTTAAGAAAATACATTTTAACTTTAAAAATACATTTCATTTCCATTATTAATTTTGATTATAAAATTTATAGACAATTAATATTTATTTTTTAAATATTTAATTGATTATTATAATTTCATTTAGTTTTTTATAATTAACACTGATTTAGATAATTATGTTTAATATTATTTTTTATACAATCTCATAATTAATTTTTTTAATATTTATTATATGTAAGAAAAAATATTTATAAATTTATCTTTATATTTTTTATATTTATACATTTTGTTTCTTACATTTTAAAAAATATTATTTCTCAGTATCCGTTTCCCGTTTCTCATTTCCTTGTTACCTGTTTCCGTGCTACCTTGTGCAGATTAGGATTCCAGAGATTAATTCAACACATTCTTCAATGAGCAGCTTGGGATTTTTAACCATTGGAAGAATATGAGGTTCAAGCGCACAAAAACAATGGTTGTGATAAACTGAAGATTGGTACATGAACAGTGTAAGGCCTCACTCATCTACGTACAAATGAAGAATGTTCAGCAAAATATCACATTACGACATATGTATGAGAAGCTCATTTCTTCCGAAGCCAGTGACACTACTAATCATGATCCATGGGGGTTGTTCCCGGTAGTTTTTTCTGATCAACTCCGGGAAATGCCTAATGTTCTCATCAGGCCTTGTTCCTTCCCTCCTTTCATTTTGTAACACTTTGCAAAACAAAAGTCAATGGTATCTGAGATACATCGTGTAAAGTACACAACCATGAGAAAACACTTGAATTGGCCTAGTGTCATTCAACTAAAAACCCAGACTACTCATGTTATAGAGAAGAAGTTTTAAATTAGAGTGAAACGTACATTATTACGTCCAAGCCAACTTTCACAATCTAGGTCAATCTTTTGAGGAGGCACACTAGCATCGACGAGAAGCAGGACAGCAACAAGTGTTTCTCTGTTCAAAAAATAGCCTTCAGTGAATGAGGACCAATTTGTCCGAGCAGAATCTGAAGCTTTAGCATACCTGGAAATAGTCATTTATTAAATGTGAAATCACCTACATAAACACTTTTGCCAAAGCTTATTTCAAAATATACCTAGTTGGAGAAAGCACATACAAATCATTTTATATACTCCATGAAAACAGTGGTCATTCTGATTAATCAAACTGACGGAAGTTAACGATTGACTGACTGGGTTCTAAGACAATGATAATCAAACTGAACTCCCAAATAACAATAAGCTGCCTCTAAAACATACAAATAAAGCTTGCAACAACTAATCAACACGATAGTTAGAGATCAACATATATGAAACTGATGTTAAATGTTCTACAATAGATTGAGAACATATCCTGAAGTTTCCATGATTTCAATTAAGGTAAGTGATGAACTATGTGATCATCGGCTCTAAACCAAAAAAAAAAAAAAAAATTGAAAATGTACATTTGCACTTAGTGTAGTGGGTCCCTCCTACATGAGGGCCATGTGGTATAATATTTTAAACAAAAAATTAACATAGCCTTGAAGCAAATTGCTTCACGGCAAAGCAAAGCTTAAGGCAGCAACATGGTGGCTGACTTAGGCGAAAATTTGTTTTGCTTTGCCTATAAATAGGCAATAAGGCAAATGGAGATGGATTGTGTGTGTGAGAACAAAATCCCAAGCTTGTGAGAGTGAGAGAGAGCAAGGGGTTGTTCCTTTGTATGTTTATTTAGAACTAGTTGAGAGTTTTAAATATTTGGTAAGAGAATTTACAATTTTTCTGTCCAAAAATTATAATGTGTTACTATAAAAGTTATAGTGAATTATCTCTTATGGCTCAAGGATGTAGGTTTATTGAAAAACTGAATTACTTAAAATTTTAGTGTTGCCTTTTATTTATTTTGCTGCTGCTGCGTTGGAAAATCCTCGAAAATTTCCCAACACTTAGGAATTTGTTAAGAGTACCTAAAAGCAAAAGAACCATTGTTCAAATATACAAAGCCACAAAGGCTATCCTAGGGAATTTAGGAAGGCTGAACGCCTGAACCCCAGTGCCCTAAGCCACTAACATTTCATCCACCAGGTAACCAACAGTTGTAAGAACAAATCCTAAAAATCAAACAAACAAAACTGCAAAAGAGTACCGCATTTATGTTTGAGAAAGAAAAAAATAAGAAGCATGCACCCACTACTGAATAGTTCTAAAAGAAATAAGAGTGAGAGGTTTAGCTACCTCTGCTTGGCAACCAAGCAAGTTGACAACCACCCAGTTAAAACCTCTAATATTAAAACTCTAACTCTATAAGCAAGCTACTAAAAAATTTAGCTTTACAAGAGATTAATCATTTTGAATTCGGCATATAAAATTATAAATGAAAGATCACTATTTAACAATCAATACATCAGGGGGAACAAAATCAAACACTTGTACCATATTACGAGTTAAATGGAAAACAAAATGCTATATTATGTTGTGGAAGACCTGGAAATTTCCTTTACCTAACAACCAAGCAAGCAACCGTTATAAAAGCTCAGTCTTTCCTGAGTAAAGCAGTGCATATACCATTCACAGGAAGATAACCCAAGTGGGCATAATCATACAGAAAGCTAAAAATTTTGTACACAAGATTGACATTTTTACTTCAGAAACATCAAAAGAATGAATAAAAGGTTAGAGCTTTCAAACAAAACACCAACATATGTCCTATCAGCCTTAAAATTACTTCAACATATATATTGATACAAACAAGGTTGATTTTTTGGATCCTGATTCGTACGTAGCACAAATCCCAAGCTTTAATTCAAAGATCAAAATAAGATAAACTCTTAAATCCCAATTAGACTTCTAGAAAACTTGTTTCTAGCAACCTGAATTATAAAGATTCAAGAGGTGTTAATCTCAACTTTAAATTAACTAAGTAATTTCAGACCTAGATTAAACGAGTTTGTAAAATTATTAAGAACTCACTTAACAATCTCACCAAGTCCTATAAGGAACTCAATAAGAGAATTAACTCTCACAAGCAATTTTGCTAAAAGAAATATTTTTCAATTTTTTTCATTTGGCTGAATAAGAAGGGCTATTTATAGTCTTTATAAAGCTTCTAGAAACCCTAAGAATTACTTCCTAAATAGTCTTTGAAATCTACCTAATCTATTTAGGAAAAATGATACTCCTAAGCTAAATAAGAAATGAATAAAAGATACATTAGATATCTTCCTAATTATAAAAGAAGTTTCTTATATAAGCAAATACAAAAGTTCCTAATTAGACAAGGAAGAGAATGATATGTTAAGATTTTGTCAATCTTGGAAATATATTTTGACTTGAATTTTCTTCCATATGTGTCGTCCCTCCATTAGTTCCTGTTTAGGATTTTTATTCTTCCAACAAAGATACTTGAAATATTCTTAGAAGTTTTTTAGAATATTCTAGAATCTTCTAAACATTTTTGTGCAAGTTTTCTCCATTTGTAGAGTTAGAGTTCTTGATTTCATTTTGAGGTTCCATACATGAATGGAAACACAAAAATGACCATTTTGCCCTTATGAAGAAGATTGTCTAAATAAGGCAAGTCCAAATAAGGCAAGTTCAAATATGACAGCTTCAAATATGACAAGTCCAAATAAGATAAGTTCAAATATGACAGTTTCCAAATATGACAGGTTTTGAAGCTTTTGTGATGTTTTTCTCCTTTCAAAGGAGAACTCTTTGCTCGTACCTTTCATTCTTTATAACCTTGATCTTGTCCCTAACTTGGTTCGTATCATTGCATCTCTCTTCAAAAAGATTCATCCTCGAATCTTAGCTTACAAGACAATATAAAAAAACCAAGTATAAAAACTAATGCAAATAGATCTAAATCTAACTTACCATACAAATTGCAAGTATCTACACCTGAATCAAATACTATTCACATGAAACTACTTATAGAAAGGTTAGAACACACTAAAGAAGTAGGAAAAGAATGGAAAATGAAAACAAGGTAACAAAAAGAAACCTTAGAAAACATTTTTTTTTATCTAGTATGGAGAAATGCCAAAGCATCAAATTTCTATAAAATGAAAACACTAAAAGATCAAAACAAGATTTGTAAATCAAATAAAAACATGAAACATAAGAATTTTTGAAATCAAAAGAAAACTTTCTTCCTAACCGAATCCTAAAATATAAAGAAGAATAAAACAATGGTTTATAAGTATTAAAACAAGAAGAAGAACATTTAGAAAGATAGAATTTTGAAAAATAAGAACTAAGGTTCTTTAAAAAGAACACACATCTAGAATGAAAA
>CATIWR010063748.1:0-17334 GCA_949677035.1 Omphalea diandra | reverse complement strand
CAATGAGATTCTATCTTAATATCTGCAAAAACAATACTTAAAATTGATATTAGAACCTTTCAATCTATATTGTCAAGATCAAAAGAGAGTCTTAACTTAGGTTTGCACAACCTAGTCCAACAATCTCCCCCTTTTTTATTTTGACAATCTAGATTGGATATGCAAAGGATAAAGAATCAATTATGCATCTTCTTAAGAGAATGATTGTAAAGTGATTTAAATCATAAGTATGAAATTGCTCCCCCTCAATCCATACTCCTCCTTAGTTATTCTAATAAGATCATTGTCTTATTTTATTGCAAATATAGACAATGATATCTCCCCCTTTTTGTATGTTCGCTCTTTGTATATTCAGTCAATTATCTCTCCCCTTTGTCAAGATCAAAAAGAGAGGAATATGAGGGAATAAGAGAGACAATAGGGAATATGATAGGGAATGATCACAAACTTGTCAATTGTGAATAAGAGAGACAATGGAGAATATGATAAGGAATTATCACAAACTTGTTAATTGTACAAACTCAAATTAGAATAACAAACATAAACGATTTTGCACAATTGATCATAATATATCACATAAGAATATAAATGGATGAAACATAAATTGCATGAAAAATTTACATAAAAAACATAAATGCAAAATAATTCAAACATTTAAAGATGCTTGAACACACAAACTAGGGCTAAAAATTTAAGAATTTTCATATATGACCTTAGTATAGAGTATATGATTTTTTATGATTGATTTGAACATTTACATGTATAAAAGTTCAAATGCAAAATGAATTGGTTCAACTCATCATACAATCAATCTAATCGAATCAAACATGTCAATACATAGATATATCAAACAATAAAACTCCCCCTAAAAGTATACATAAAAATATTAAGTTAAAAACATAAGGGATAAGAGATACAATACAAGTTTAGTATTAATGGCTTGATACCAAATAACCATTTGAAACTTTATCCCTTTCATTAGCAAACTTCATTCACTATTAGATTTTCCATGATAAGAATTTGGTGAAGGCATCCCCATCCTACAATATCAAACACTTTGCTTTGGTACCAAACATACTTGGGTCCTTGGAGGTTAGTCTTAGAAGGGTCCTTCAATTTGAGGTGTGTCTTCCTAATGTGACAAAATACATTGATGTACCCATACCTCATGCAATAATGACATTGGAGCTTAGACTCATAAGTCTTTCTCCTATGCACAACCATAGCATGAGTAGGGGGTCTTCTCATACTTAAGTAGTTAAAATGTATGCAAGTGCATTAGTGATTAGGAATAGAAGAGAATTTTTTATGTTTGTGTGGTTGAACATGTTTCTTGTTATAAATGTAAGCATAATATGCACTTTGAGCTTTAGCTCTTGAACCTTGGGGGGGCTTTTCGTTTACCCTTAGGTATAGGTAGCTTAGTGCTAAGAGCACCTCTCTTCCCCATGACCTCAATACTTAAAGTTTGAGGTGTTAATGCTCTAATGAATGTAGTGAGTGAAGAAGTAGATGAAGAGGCTCCATTGAAGCCTAAACCATGCCTAATCAATGGAGGTCTTTGTGATACAATGAGTGTATCCAAAACTTCCTTACCCTTATGAAATTTAAAGATAGAGCTTCTAAGATCAATGACTTCACCCTTTAAGGAGTCATTTTCCTTTCTCAATGAGTTTAGGGATGAGGATGATTTTGAGAGACTCTCAACAGAATTTTTGAGTTCTTCATTTGAAGTCCTTAATTCACTTACAAGATTGTTTAAGGATTCAAATTCATCCTTTAACTTGTAACATTTTTTCTTGTAAGTTTTCATTTGTGACTTATATTTATTACATTTCAAAGTGAGAGTTTTTAAAAGCTCATCATTTATATCATCAAATGCATCATAAGAGTGTGAAGAAGTACTTACCTTTTTGGAGGAGTCTTCTTAAGCTATGAAGCAAAAGTTTGCTACTTCATCATCTTTTTCATCACTTGACTCATTATCAGTAGCCTTAAAGGTCTTATTGTTTTCCTTGTAATGATAAAAAGATGACTTTCTTTGGATTTTTCTTTCTCTTCTCCTTTTTATCAACTCCTTAGTCCTTCTTGATATTTTGGCAAGCTTTTTTTCTTCTTTATCACTTTCATTTGAGTCACTTGAGCTTGAATAATCTTCTTAAGCTTTGAAGGCCAAAGCTTTCTTCTGCTATTTGTCTCTTTGTCATCTTAGCTTTTTCATCTCTTCATCTTTCTTGAGAGTCATCTCATGAATGAGAAGCTTACTAATGAGGGCATTGGTTGGCACTTTCTCAATCTTCAGATTAGACTCTTGAATGTTGCATACTCTTACACCAAATTTATCCAATGGAAGAGATTTGAGGATTTTAGTATTTACCTCATAGTTGGTAAGAGTTCTTCCAAACTTTTTCATGTTTATAACAATAAATAGGAGTCTATTTGTTATTTTGGTGATGCCTTCATGGTCTTTCATCAAGAAGAGTTGTCACTCTGTCACATACATCTTCAACCTACTTGATTTCACAAGAGTTGTGCCTTCATGATAGTTTTCTAGTGCTTTCCATATGACATGTATAGTTTGGCAATATTCCACTCTTCCAATTTATTCTTTTAACATGGAGCTTAGGAGAATAGTCATCGCTCTATTGTTTTTCCCATTTGTCTTTCTTTGTGCTTCACTTCATTCTTCTCTTGCAATTGTCACCTCTACTCCTTCAACCATCTTTATTGGAGGCTTCTACTATTCATGTATATAATCTTATAAGTTGATGAGATCGCTATCAAGATAGATCTTCATTTTATGCTTCTAAAGAGTATAATCATTGCCATCAAAGTAGAGATTAAGATGAGAGAACTCTTTCTTGTGCCATTGATCTTTTCTCACACAATTAAGGCTTCAATTGAGACTTGGCTTTGATACCACTTATTAGCCTTAGTACACCAAAAAGGAGGGTTGAATTTAAAGTTTTGATTTTGGAGGAAGCTTACAAATATGAAAGATTAGAGAAAGAGAAGGATAAGAATGAACATAGAAGTTTTATAGTGGTTTGGGTATTAACCAACCCTACATCCACCACCCAATTCACCAATTGGGTGTTTCACTCTATCACTAGTGTTTTACAAGCTCACACTCAACTTAGTGTTTAAGCTCACACCAAATCTTACAAGTGTTTTTTCAAGGCTCATACTAGTGTTTTAGGCTCACACCAAATCTTACAAGTGTTTTCCCAAGGCTAACACTTAACCTATACAAGAGTTTTACAACTAGGCTAACTTTTAAACTTAAATAAGAGTTTTATATTCAAGGGCTCACTCTCAAATCCTACACAAGGTGTTTTAGTCTCACATCAAACTATGTACAAAGAAATGAAGAATTAAAGTTAAGAATTAACTTTGCAAGAGTTTTAGGACATATCAATGGTTATCCTCTTGCATTCAAGTCTATTTGGTGGTGTTTTTATAGGCAATAACCACTAAAGAGACGTTACAAAAAAAACTATGCCTAAATGTCTAAATTGTGTTAGGCATATCTTGCATTAAATGCTCATCAGACACAATTTGCGGTCGAGATTGAATTCGCGATCACTAATTTTGAACTGTGTCTAATGGCTAGTCCACGTGGCATGAAACCGTTGGTCCTTCAAAAACTAGCTGTTGGATCTTTCTAATGGATCTCAAAATTCGCGGTCGCTACCTCAAATTTGTGGTCGCTATTTTCCTTTTTAGACGCAATGGTCACTGTGAAATTGTCTATCAAACATGGAGATGTTGTTTTCTAAAATTTGAGGTCGCTAATTTCGAAGACATATTTTCATACTTAGAGTTTTTTACTTCTAATCACTTCTATGCAACTCCCAATGAGATTCTATCTTAATATTTGTAAAAACAACACTTAAAATTGATATTAGAACATTTCAATCTATATTATTAAGATCAAAAGAGAGTCTTGACTTAGGTTTGCACAACCTAGTCCAACAACATGGGCGTTCTTTTTGGCAAGAATTATTGTAATAGGATAATGGCTAGGAGGATTTAAAAGGCATTATGGCATTAAGATTCAAAGGTTTTGCCAAGGCTTAGCTCAAGATCCCACTGCTCATCTTATTTGGTTTGGTATTGTTACCGCGCATGACTTCAAGAGTCATGATGATATTACGAAGGAATGTCTTTATCAGAATATTTTTGCTTCTCACTTCGAGCAATTAGCAATAATTTTTCTGTGGACTTCTGAAAATCTCTATCATGTAGCTTGGTAAGAAAATTTGAAGCATGGGTAAAAGATCCTTTACATGTAAGACCTATTGCTCATGCAATTTGGGATACTCATTTTGGTCAACTGGTCGTGGAAGCTTTTACTCTAGGGGGTACCCCTGGCCCAGTGAATATCGCTTATTCTAGCATTTATTAATGATGGTATACAATCGGTTTACGTACTAATGAAGATCTTTATAATGGAACTTTTTTTTTTTATTATTTCTTTCTGGCCTAGCCTTACTCGCAAGTTGATTGCACATATAACTCAAAAATGTCGAATCTCATCTCAATCATCATTTGTCAATACTGTTTGAAGTAAGCTCTTTAGCTTGGATAAGACATTTAGTCCATGTCTCTATTCCTGGCTCTAGGGGGGATATGTTCGACGAAATAATTTTTTAGATGTATTACCACATCCCTAAGGATTAGCCCACTTTTTACAGGTCAGTGGAATCTTTATGTTCAAAATCTCGATTCAAGTAGTCATTTATTTGGTACTTCCCAAGAAGGAGGAACTACCATTATAACCCTTCTTGGGGGGTTCCATCCACAAACACAAAGTTTATGGCTGACCAATATTACACATCATCATTTAGCTATTGCAATTCTTTTTCTCGTTACCGGCCATATGTATAAAGCAAACTTTATAGTTGGGCACAATATAAAAGATCTTTTAAAAGCACATATTCTTCTAGGGGGCGATTGAGGCATGGCCATAAGGGTCTTTATGACATAATCAATAATTCATTTCATTTTCAATTAGGCCTTACTCTAGCTTCTTTAGAGGTTATTACTTCCTTACCTGTTTATGTGTTCATAGTGCAAGACTTTACTATTCAAGCTGTGTTATATACTCATCACCACTACATTGTCAGATTCATCATCATAGTCAAAACTATCACCACAAATCTAGCTTTTATTTTGTAAACCACCCACTAATCACTTTTGTCCCACTTTAAGCCAGGATATTTGACATAATACACTTGTGTTGCTTATGATGCGAGGACAAATAGTTCACACTTATCGAATCTCTTTTTATAGTTCACATCAACAAGTTTGTATTATTTGTGAATTATCATACCAATATTTGGTCCAGGATTAAACCACGCATAGTTGAATAAAACAGTTCTCCTATAGGGTAGTGCAGGGTACTCTAACTCTAGAACTTCAGTTAATTGACTGTCGTAATCAATTTCATCAACACTATAATTTATGCCTTTTATGCAAACCTCACTATTATTAGCTGCTCTATTAGAACCATGTGCTCTCAAGTGAAATTTATATTCATTGATATAATATCCATGATATGACTTTACAGTATGTAATGGACTTTTTGCCAAATCATTGATAAAAATGTTGGTATCACTATTTGATCAATTATGTACCTACAATTTATATTAATTCAGCTACTAATCATTAAATTGTGTCACACATACTTGAAAACACAACTTTATCATGAATTTTATATACTTACATATTGATTGAACCACATAGCAAATTCATTCTCCACATACTCATTCGGCTAATTGTCAATAATTGTTGGGTAACTAAGTTGTAATCCTAACATGTAAATCCTTCACAAAATATGAACGAAACATCAGGCATAAGTATATGCAAGTGCAATTCCATATTATCAATATAAAATAGAAATTGAGATGAGTACTCACTTAATAAAAGGTGCTACATCCTCACAATTTACTAAAATGTATGTGAGCACAACATGATATTCTTTATCAGTCAGCATTCCTGTTTTGAACCCCCTGATGGGCGACTTGCATGTTTGAATGTACTAAACATCCCATCATATTCTTCATAATCTTCTCTATATTCATCATTATTTTGGGGGACTTTTTGATGTCGTATATTAACATGGGGCTTAAAGTAGTGCGCATAGAAAGTTGAAGCTTCTTCAATTAAATATGCATTGCATATTGAATGTTCAACCTAAGCTTTATTTCATACACTATTTTTTTACTTTCAAAGATACCTTTTAAATGGATACACCTATCGATATTACATTGGACATGTAATTCTCACTTCATATGGAAGATGAATTGAGAGATGTTCCATATAGTCAAAGAAGTTTTGGGGGAAATATACATTTAAGCTTACATAAAATAATAGGAATCTCTTACTACAG
Organism: Omphalea diandra; assembly: GCA_949677035.1. Taxonomy (NCBI): domain Eukaryota; kingdom Viridiplantae; phylum Streptophyta; class Magnoliopsida; order Malpighiales; family Euphorbiaceae; genus Omphalea; species Omphalea diandra. The sequence goes on along the minus strand of CATIWR010063748.1, from coordinate 10,940 downwards.
TTGCCTTACATCATCCACACGTATAATGGTTGAAGTTAAATCCTATAAGAAAAGGCTAAACTCTATTAAGGCTTGCCAAATATGTGTTGAAAGCAATTTTTGAACTGCGATTGATATCAACTATTGCATGAACATATGACAATTGTCACTTTTCATTTTGAACAACTTAAGATTTTGCATGTCCACACATCTGCCTATATTTGAGATATCCATTTGGAAATTATAATCCTTTAACTCATGCAAATAGAGCCTCGTTTCCCCATTTGTCACGAGTGTAACAAGCTTTAGGATAGTTTCCAGTTTTTGGATCATGATCTAATTATGTGTTTAACAAAACTATTTCAAGTTTTCCCTTGATTTGGCATTATCTTTGATTTTTTGTTCCACATTCATCATCATATAAACACATTATGAAAAACATTCTTCTTGATGTGCATCACATCTAAAGTATGTCTAATCAGGTTAGTTTTCCAATATGGTAAATCATAAAATATGCTTGATTTCCTCCAGCTAATTTCTTTAAAAATTCATCCATTTCTTGCATAACGATTCATATCAGTGACCTTCTATAATCTCTATTCCTTTTTCTCAGTTAATATCTCACATTCAGACAGAATTGGTGGTGCAGTGTCAGTCATTATTTCATTTTTAAGGAAAGCTATTTTATTCCTTCGAAATGGATGGTCATTGGGTAAAAATTTAGGTTGATTGTCAAACCACAATGTCTTACCCCTTTTCGATAGAGTAAAAGCATATGAGTTGTTCATATAATAAGGACATGCCAATGAGTTGTTTGTGCAATAAGGACATGCCAAATTTCTTGAAGTACTCCACCCTAACAATATAAAACATGTAGAAAATTACTAATTGTCCACATCAATGCAACACATAGTTGAAAATTCTGCTTCTTTGACACATCATAGGTTTGCAACCCAATTTCCCACACCTTTTTCATCTCTATAATGAAGGGTTGCAAGAATACATCCAACTTTTCATTTGAATTGTTAGGTCCTGGAACTATCACAATTAGAACCATATATTCTTCTTTCATACACCATGGAGGTAAATTATATGAAGTAACTATTATAGGCCAAGATGAATATTATTGTCCTGACTAACTGAATGACTGAAACCCATGTGTGCAAAGTCTAAGTCTTACATTGTTATATTCAATTACAATTATTGGACACATCCTCTTGAAATGATTCCATGCTTCCAAGTCTAAGCAATGCCTTATCACGACATCTTATTCTTCAACATGTTCGGCATGTCATCTCATATTTTTAACTATGGCTTCGGATGCATAAAACCAAAACCTTTGTAATCTTGGAGTGAGGGAAAAATAGTGCATTTTCTTATTAGGAACTGTCAATTTTCACTTAAAACTTCCAACATTATATGGTTTATACAGCAAAAATGTACAAAACTTGCAATAACTCAACTCACTATCTTCTCTCCAATAAAGCTTATAACCATTCTTACAATAATGAATCTTTTCTATTGGTAAACCCATTCCTTGTACTAATTTTTTCGTGTTGTAGAAGTCCTTGATCATAACAATTCTTGCATTAATTGGCATAAGTCATCATAACACATTTTAGACATATAATGTTCTACCTTAATGTTCAACAATCGAGCAACAACTGACAATAGTGAATGGGTATTACATAGAGGCCATACTTTTTTATTTGCAACTTGCAACATGTTATAAAATTCTTGCACTTCAGCATTTGGTGCTTCCTCTACATAACTTGCATGAAATGATGGACCAACAACATCAAATGCCATTTCATGGTAGATTCTATAAGCTTCACAATCTACAACTGAAGAAAATTTGTTTCTTTTACACCAATTGATGTTCCCAAATCTGCTCTCACATATGGTTCATCGTGTCTAGACCATTGATAATAACCAATACCTAATCGTTTCAACATATTATTGATTTTAACACCCCTATGGTTACATGGACATCTTATATTATTCTCATTCATATACTTCGGATGACCGCAAGCAAACATTATAAAAGTTTTTATGCCCTCTAAAATTTGGATTTAAGGATCCATCATTTAGCCTATGGTGCATTCATTCATTGTTTGAACTCATTGTTTTGTACCTAAAATTACATCACAGACAAACAAGTATCATTATGTTTCACTTTTTTAATATCATGCCTAGGATTCATTCAATTTCATGTATTATCAAGGTTTGAACCTAAACCATTGAAAAAGACATTATCTATCATCCCCATGAACTTGTATAAATTTTGACAGCATATCCCTACAATTTTTCAAGTGCATGATATATAATATGTATAAATAAATGTGATAGACACCTTATTGTAGGTTTCATATTACATTAATATGCACATATTTCAATATGCACATGGAGAATAATATCATAATATCAAAATTCACACTCATGTCACGATTTTATTCAGATAATGCATTTTTAAACTGTCCTATGTGACAATTTAGTGAATTACTCACATTTTATTAAAGGGATTTTTAAGGCTTAACCCTAATAGTATAATGAAATTTTGGCATAATCAGAACCTACTAAACCTCAATATAAGGTTTATAATTGACGTCCCTGCAAGCAAAAAAAACATTTCTAATATATCTCTACTCATAACTTTTAATACTACGAAAAACCTTGACAAAAAAACACTTCTAATACAATCATTCATCACAAATCAATACCATAACCTATCATCACAACTAAATTTATACAAATTAATGTTTATAATATAACAATACTAAAATGAACATCACATTCCATAATTAAGAATAATATATCGTAAAATTAAACCTTAATTTCTAATGTCTTCATTAATTTTAAGAATTAACTAATAAAATTAATTATAATTTTACTAAAATTAGTTACAAAATTAATATTTAAATCATCATTTTAAATTAATCTAACATTATTAATTCCCAGATAATTTAAAATAATATACTAAAAAATAATTCCAAATGTCTCAAATAATTTGTTATTTCCTAACTAGTACTTGCAAAATTCATAATTTTCTATTATTTCTTAATTTTTAATTATTAAATAATTCAAAATAATATCATAAATATTAATTTTTTAATTAATTTTCTATTTACTGTACAAACTGAAGTCATATACTAAAAATTTCTTCTCTTTTTTTTTAGTAAAAGATTGGAAGCCAGTAATCAGTGAGATCGTCCAAATATCCCAACTAAGTTGACATAATCTTAGCACTCTCATTATCTAACTGGGTCCAAATTTTTATTAAAGAGAAATAAAATAATACAAAAGCATCCAACCTTATAGACTAAGAAAAATCAACAAAATCGGTAACTCTTTGGATCACTAAAGTCATCATAAAGCAAAAAGCTACATAAATTTGGATACTCAAAATTACTTCTTGATTTCTAAAGTAATTATAAAATTAATTATGATATTATTTACATAATTTAATTTCTCAATAAATTAATATATAATTTAATATTAATTAATCACATAATTTTCTCAATAATTACAAATTCACAATTTCACATAATTTTCGCTAAATTTTAACAAATATTAACCAAATAATACCTAATATTTCAAAATTTTACATTATCTATAATTTAAAATTTAAACATAATTTTTACACAATAAAATACACATTATTTTCACATAAATCTCCTACTTTTCTAAGTAAATTTTCATATTTTCAACATTTCATCTAATTTTTACATAATTAACAATTACAAATTTATACATAATAAGCCTAAACATAAATTACTATTCCCAATTTTCACATAATTTGCTACAAAATCTATTTAACTCAACTATAATATTATGCAAAAATAAGTATATTTTCAAAATTTCACAAAACTTATAGGACATTATTTCAACATAATTTAATATTCTTAAATTTTCCTAAAAAAATTAATTCATAAACCTAATTAAATAATATACAAAAATAACTAAATTTCTTAAATAATAAATAATGAAATGTTAAACAAAAATTTAAAAACAAAAATAACCTTTTAGAACTTAAAGAATGTAGAGAGAGAGAGAGATCAAACCACCTAACAACTCAACCTAATTCATACCAAACTGAACCATAAAACCGTAAAAGGAGATGAGAGTGGTGGCAGGATGAGCAAAAACAACAGCGACGAGGTGGCAGAGCTGCTACCGACGATTGGCTGATGAGGACCCGTTGGAGAAGGAAGGAGGAAAAAGGAGGGGGAGGTGGGTTGCGCGAAGTGTAGGCCTAATAGTTTAGCGATAACTCAGGCCGTAGCTAGCTTATTAGAGTCCATGGGCACCACTGGGCCGATGGCCTAAGCCATCGCTAGACAAGTGACGACCCAATTTGTGTGTGTGTGTATATTTATTTATTTTTAATTATGGCCTTATGCTTTGTGAAATTGATAATAGTTTTCAATCAATGTGTCTGCGGATCTTTTTTTTTTTTTTTTTTTTTTTTTTTTTGGATCTTGTGGGTCTTTCTTCCTTCCTTGTACTTGCAAAGTGTTTGGTCTTGCTGTAAATATGAATGAAATTCAAAGCATTTTTTTTTTCCTTTCCAAAATCTTTATCATTCAATTACTGCAATGCACTGAGGCACGAAGGAGAAAAAAAAAAAAAAGACATGTCCAGTGTTGCAGTGAAGGATAGCTAGAGAGTTGTAGATCTACAGGTGTCCTCCCTTGGCTGTGTCAAGAGATGAGTTTTCTGTTTTGATTTTTTTTTTTTTTTTTTTAGTTTATTGAGTCAGTAAAGAGTTTATTTAAGGTAATTTTATCATTAAAATAAAATCTAAAATTTATTTTCATTAGATTTTCTTTAATTAATGGTATATATTTACTTTTAAAGGCAGAAAACTATTTGGCATAACGAGACAATTGTGAGAGTTTATAGTATAATTTTAAAATATAAGAGATGTCATAATTAAATATATCAAATGTCAAAGAATTTATAGTTATTATCTCTCTCTCTCTCTCTCACACACACACACACACATATATATATATATATATATATATATATATATATATATTGGGTCATCGCTACAGAGAGTGACAACCCTATCTGTCGCTAATGTTACTTCTTTTTTTTTTTTAACTTAGAAGAATTAATATTTGTATTATATTAATTATTTATACTTTATATTATATTATTATTAATTATACTTATTATTATATTATTTTTATTAATTATTATTATTTCATATTAAGAATAAATATTATAATTTAATATTATATTATTAATTATTAACATATTGTTAATATCTTAATATATATATTCTTAATATTTAATATTATCTTATTTATAATCTTAATATATATTCTTAATATATATATTAATTTATTAATTTAATATTAAATTTAATATTCTCTTTTAATATTATTATATTTATATATTTTATATTATAATTTAATATTATTTAATTAGGGGGTGTAATCAAACTGAGTAAAGTTGAACACTGTCAGGCTTAAGCTCCGCTTCAAAATTTGAAGCTCGAGCTCAAGATTGAGGTGTAATCGAGACAAGGTGATCAATTTGTAAATATGTTCAACCTTGATTAGATTTGCAAGCCTAACAAGTTGAGTATTTTGATACTCAAATTCAGGTTGCTTAATTACTCGAGTAGCTCGAGCTCAATTAGATTAATCTTGAGTTGGTTTCAAATATTTCTCAAGTCATTTTAAGTAGTTTGAGATCTATCTTAGTTCATGTACACCATTATATTTAATGTTATTAATATATTATATTGTATTATTTAAAATATTATATTATAATTTAATATTACTAACATATTATATTATATTATTTATATATATAATTTAATATACATAATGTTTTTTATAATATTTATAAATTATTTAATATTATTTATAATAATTTATAATATTTATAAATTATTCTTTTAATTTATTTATTTTGCTAGCTTAGCGAAGAAATTTCGTCGCTAAGACTAGCTTCCGTTGCTGGGCTAGCGATAGATGAAGTCTGTCACAAGATTAGTGACGGAAGTGTCATCGCTAATCTAGCAACGAAAAGAGTTGTCACTAATCTAGCAACGGTTTAGAACCGTCGCTAGCTAAGCCAGGTGACTTTCAAGTCAAAAGCTATAAGCCAATATATAAACGCTTTAAAGTATTCAAAAATATGAAAGTACCTATAATTACTTGGTTGATTACTTTAAAGGGAAGATCTCAAGTTAAGAAAAAATCAAGGTTATGGATTTAGTTATTAAGGTATGAAATGAACTAAAAGTGAATGTTACCTTAAGTATGTGCAAAAGGCTCAAGAAGGTGTTAATGATTGAAAGAGAAGAAAAGTGTGAGAAAAAGTATGGTATTCACATGATTACTCAGCTAAATTCAAGGCAAAAAATATTAGAAAAGCTACTAAAGTGATTGTTGGCCTTAGGCACCAAGAATGGGGGGTTGAATTAGTGTATAAAAATTAAAACAAGAAAGGGAGAAAAGAAATGAATAGAGATGAAACACAAGATTTATAGCGATTCACGAATAAACGACCCTACGTCCACTCCTCAGTTCTTAGAAATTGGGCGTTCCACTATCTTTCAAAGGTGTTTTCAAGCTTACACTAAACTTTTGCACTTGTGTTTTAACAGGCTCACACAACAACCTCTCTTAGTGTTTTGACAGGCTCACACTATAACCTATTACAATTGGTGTTTATGCTCACACCCAACAATGACTTAAAGAATATAAAAGATTGAGTAGCAAAATTGCAAGAGTTTAGGTACAAAGTTATCAATTCACTTGCATTAACATATGTTTGATGAGTATTTATAGTCTTTACCCACCAAAGAGACGTTGCAATAAAACTGGTGCAAAATCATCAAAGTGTGTTAGACAGATTTTCGCATTAAATGCTTGACAGTCTTAATTCGCGGTTGCTACTACTCGTTAGCGGTCACGAAATCCAAATTCTATAGGAAAAACTCTGTTTGTGTCTAACAACTAGTCCACATGGCAGCTTCTCATTAGTTCATCAGGAAAATATAGTCGTTATCTTTCACCTGCTCTCAAAAGTAGCGGTCGCGATTTCTCTTATACAAGACGCGAATGTGGACATGAATTCATCTGCTAAAAGTGTTTATTTTTTTCTTTTGGGTTTGCGGTCTCTACCAATAAGTTTTCATTGTGATTTTTGACTTTCAATGGTTACCTGGGACACTTGTCAAGCTGTGGTTGTGGACTTGATTCCCTCTCGAGTTACTTTGAAATTTGTGGTCGCGATTAAGGCATGACTTACACTGCGAATTTGTCTGTGACTTCGGCTTTCCTTTCTTTGAATTGGTCACGGTAAAGAAGTGGCATGTGAATACGTCTGTCCATTTTGTCAACCTGCCTTGATCTAGTTCACGGTCGCGATTTATCAAGTTGCTGTCGCGAATTAGAAGGCACTAGCTTACTTTGGAGATTTTTTAACTTCATCCAACTTCCAATGTAAAGATTAATTAAAAACTGTAAAACAACACTTAATTTGAAACATTAGAATTGATCAATCCCCTTTGTGAAGATCAAAAGAGGTCAAAGACTGAAGGTTAACCACCCTAGTCCAACAATCTCCCCCTTTTTGATTTTGACAACATAGATTGATTCTAAGTGAAAAATAATATAGAAATGTGAAGTTGGAGTATTGCATGAATGAATGCTTAAGATCAAAATCAAAAAGAGGTCTTGTCAAGATCAAAAGAGGCCAAAGACTTAGGGTTAACCACCCTAATCCAACAATCTCCCTTTTTTTATTTTGACAACATAAATTGATCCTAAGTGAAAAATAATATAGAAATGTGAAGTTGGAGTACTGCATGAATGAATGTTTAAGATGAAACTTTTAAGTTTTGGCATTCAATCAAGCAAAGTGAAATTTCTAAGCAAAGTGAAATTTCTAAAAAGCTAAGTATAATGCTCATGATGCTCCCCCTTAATATATGCTATAATTTTCAAGTTAATATTCCCTTTTAAACTAAAAGCTTACTATCTCTTCCACTTTGGCAAGATCAAAAAGAGAGGATAAGGGAAAAGAGAAATAATTATAAGCATACATAAGGAGTAAAAGAAGAATATTTTTATAAAGATAAAATGCATCACACATTAGACAATGTATTGCAAGAAAATAACTTTTTATTTACATAACTGTGGGATCATAATATTTGTTAAAAAACATAAAGAAAATGAAAAACAAATAGAAAAGATCCCTAATCTAGAGTAGTGGAGAATTATCTCCGAAAGATGGTGTCTCTTGTGCTTATGTTGCTCCCTCGACTTCGTCCCCATCCTCAACGTCATCTTCATTGCCATCTCCATCGCCATCTCCATCTTGCGTATCTTCAAATTCGGTGAAGTTCGGAAGATGGCAAGGAGGAACTCCTAGTTTCTCTTGGAGATCCACCATATCACTATGAAGACGTGAAAGGACGAGGAACTTTCTCTTCATCATCCTCATTAGTTTATCCAATTTTTGATTAATGGTGGCAAGAGATAACTTTGTCTTGGCTTTTGGTTGAGGAGGAGGGACTTGTATGTTGCCTTCTTCAATCTGAAGCCTTTTCTCTTCGAAGCTTAAAAGGTCTCCATCTTCTTTGCCCCTATCGCACCAAGGGTATAAATATATATGTTCGGATGAATTGCCTTGGCATTTATGAGATAGGTTAGGTCTAGGAAATGTTGAGAGGGGAAGAGCTTTTTGGTGAGGAATTTCTCTTTCTCCTCATCAAGTGCTCCAACAAAACAATAGATGGCTGTTATATGGGAGGGTAAGAGAAACTGTCTTTTGGATTTCATACTCATGTGGATCAATTGATCCACAAGGGAATGACCAGTTTGGATTGATTTATTTTTGACAAGGCAAAAAAAGAAGGCCAAGTCTTTTTAAGAAACCTTTTTGTTACCATCACCTCTTGCGATTACGAAGAAGGTGATGATGCGATGAAGGATCCAAAAGGGCAGGGATTTGATGTGTTTGGATAGAGAGGAGCAGGGGTCGTGTTTAGTTTCAATAAAAATCTTTGACCAAAATTAGGAGTTGATAACGTCAAGTATGAAGATGATAAAGGGAATGTGTTCTCCGACTTGCAAGTTAAAAAGGGAAGACAATTGGTCGAAGGTAATGCAGAAAGGGTCGCCAAAGGCCCGGAACCCATATTGGCCGGCTCTCGAATCGAATTTTCGGCTTAGTTGCACGGTGCACATAAACTCTCGTACAACCTCCTCGTATCCAGATTCATCTCAGAAGATGAACTCGTTCCATCCCAAGTTGGAGAGAAAGGCTCTAATTTCAGCATTGATGCCCAAAGTTTCTAACATGAATGTTGACGGAATCGTGTTTGGGAGAATCACTTTGGAAGAGTTCACCTTGAATCTTTCTTTTTCTTCCTTGGTTATTCCCTTCATGAGATAGAGGGCAGAAGGTGTAAAGGGTGGAGCCACTGCCTTGCCCTTGTTAACCTTGGAGAATTTCTTAGGAGCCATAGCAAGAGGGAGAAAGCTTAATGATTTAGAGAGATTTTGAGAGAGAGAGTTGATATTTAGAAGTGAAGTGAAAAGGGTACTATTGAAGGGGCTATTTATAGGCTTGAAGGGATGTGAGAATGATAAAAAAAAAAAAAGGCTAGAAATGGATTAAATAAAGAGAGGAAAAGATTGGCAATCAAATCACTTAATCGGCTAGGCGGTTACTCTAATTCGCATCTGCGAATTCATGAGTCGCGATCGCGAATTTTAGAAAATGTGAGTAACGGACAAATTTTCCTTGGAAAAAGGCGCATCAATGGTCACATTTTGGAAAAACTGACCAAAATTTGCAATAGAGCGGAGCGAAAATTTCGTGACTACAAATTGACATTTGACAGTCGGGTGAAATTGACTTGTAATTCGCGATCGTGAAGAAGGAACAACGACCGTGAATTATGAGTCAGCAAGGATAAGAATTGAAAAACCAATTTTTGAAAAATGAAAAATTATGATCCACAGGAAAATACATAAATCAATATCACAAATCAAAAAATACTAATAACCACAACAATATTACACAAGAGATTAAAAATTTTCACTTTAGGGAGCTTCCATCAAGCATTCCCAATTCTCTCTTGATGAAGTTCAACCTTTCTTCATTTAGAGGTTTGGTGAAAATATCTGTAAGTTGATGATTTGTGTCAATAAATTCCAACACAACATCACCTTTTTGCACATGATCTCTAAGAAAATGATGTCTAATGTCTATGTGCTTGCTTCTAGAGTGTTGGATGGAATTCTTAGAGAGATTAATAGTACTTGTGTTATCACATTTAATGGGAATGTGATCAACTACTTTGCCAAAATCCTTTAATTGTTGTTTCATCCTAAGAACTTGGGTGTAACAACAACCCACTGCCACATACTCAGCTTCAGTGGTGGATAAGGCAACTGATACTTGCTCTTTACTAAACCAAGAAACTAGACATTCACCTATAAATTGGCAAGTTTCAGAAGTGTTTTTCCTATCTAATAAGCTACAAGCATAATTCGCATTCAAATACCCTACAAGGCTAAATGAGGAATCCCTTAGATACCATAGCCTTAAGTATATAGTGTCATGCAAATACTTAAAGATTCTTTTAACAGCATTCAAATGAGACTCTCTATGGAAGGATAGAAACCAAGCACACATGCAAACACTAAACATGATATCTGGCCTAGAAGCAGTAAGATAAAGCAGAGATATGATCATACCTCGATATCTCTTTTCATCTACCACCTTACCCGATTCATCCTTATCTAGCTTGATGGTACTGCTCATTGGAGTTTTAGCTACCTTGCAACCATCCATGTCAAATTTCTTTAGCATCTCCTTTGTGTACTTGGCTTGGTTGATGAAGATCCCTTCTTTGGATTGCTTGATTTGTAGACTGAGAAAGAATTTGAGCTCTCTTATCATGTTATTTCAAATTCTCTAGTCAT
>CATIWR010063741.1:0-20738 GCA_949677035.1 Omphalea diandra | reverse complement strand
TAATTTTTCACTTGAATCTTATTTTATCTCCCCCTTTGGCAAGATCAAAAAGAGTTAGTGAAGACTAAAGAAAATTAAAGGAAAGTCATGCATAATAAGCAACATTAAATAAGAAATAAACATGGAGAGCACAAATAGATGCAAAAACAAACTTATATTTATATACTAACATTGAGATCACAAGTTTGGATTACAAAAGGTAACCAAATAAAAACAAAGTACAAAAGGAAACCTAAACACTAAAATGTTGGTGAATCACTATCATAGCCAGAAGAGTCTGTCGCAATCTCTGGGAGGCCACCTTCAGCTTCATCTCAATCTTCCACACCTTGATCCCCATCTTGAGTATCTTCAAAATCTGTAAAGTCGTGGAGGTGGTAGGGTGGAATTTCGAGTTTCTCATGTAGATCTACCATGTCGCTGTGGATATGGGAGAGGAAGAGTGATCGTCTCTTCATCATTCGGATAATCTTATCCAGCTTGCGGTTGATGGTGGAGAGCAATACTTTTTTAGTTAGCTTCGATGGAGGAGGAGCAGAAGGGGCTGAAGAAGGAACCTCTTCAATGTGGAGGCACTTCATCTTGGACGCTTAAGAACTCTCTAATCACTGTGCACCATATGCGCCAAGTAAATAGGCGTAGGAGTCAGGATGTATCGCCTTTGCGTTGACGAGGTATGTGAGATCCAAAAAGTTCTATAAAGGCATATACTTTTTAGTGAGGAGCTTTTCCTTGTCCTCATCGAGAGCGTCTACAAAGTGATAAATCGCAGTGACGTACGATGAGAGTAAAAACTGACTCTTCGGCTTAGTGCTCATGTGAATCAACTAATCCACCAGATACCTACTGGTCTGGATGGGCTTGTTTTTCACTAAGCAAAAGAGAAAGGCATGATCTTTCTACGATACCTTTTCGTTCCCATCGCCCCTAGCGTTGATGGGGAATGTAATGATATGGTGAAGGATCCATAATGGCAAGGTCTTTATGTGTTTTGCCAAGAAAGATGGAGGGTCATGCTTGGCCTCTATCAAAATCTCTGCCCAAAACTCCGAGTAAATGACATCGAGAGCAGCAATGACAAAGCGAATGTGCTCATCGATTTGAAGAGTGAAGAGGTCGGACAACTGCTCGAATGTGATGTAGTATGGATCTCCAAATGCCCGAAAAGTCATTCCATATTGCCTGTAGGAGACTCCATTTTGCGGCTCAACTGAGTCGTGCACATGAACTCTCGAACGATCTCCTCGTATCTGGGTTTTGCACGGAAGATAACGTCATTGCAACCCAGATTGGACAGAAATGCCCGAATTTCGTTGGCGAGACCAAGAGACTTGAGCAGAAATGAATAATGTATTTTGTTTGGGAGGATGGTTTTTGAGAGATTTGCTTTGTATCCTTGCTTTTCCTCACGAGTTACTCCTTTCATGTTGAGAAGAGAATGAGGGGCAGAGGGTTGTGCAATTCCCTTGCCCTTGTCGGCTCTTGATGATTTATTAGATGTCATGGCAGTTGTTTGAGAGAAAGAGGAGAAATTTGAGAGATTTGGAGATTTAGAAGTTGGCAGATTTGAGTTGTGATGAAATCACTATTTAAGGGGGGTATTTATAGGCTTCAAGGTAGGGCTGAGCATTCGGTCGGTTCGGTTCAAACCGAATCGAATTTAGTTTAAATTCAAACCGAACTGAACTAAAATTTAAGATAAACCGAAGTAAATCGAACCGAAAAAAATCGGTTTGGTTCGGTTCGGTTTTCGGTTTTGGGCTCAATGGGTTGTTGGGCTTTTTTTATCTTATATAAAATAATTTATTTTTAGTTTTTTAAACTCAAATTAAAAAAAATCCCACAAATTCGATTTATTCGGTTTTCTCAATTTTAAACCGAACTGAACCGAAAATCGAAATTTTTTATTTTTTTAAATCGAACCGAACTGAATTTACTTTAAAACCGAACCAAATAGACCGAATTCACTCGGTTCGGTTTTTCAGTTTTGGTTCGGTTTTGCTCACCCCTACTTCAAGGGGTGTGAAAATGGTAAGAAACATCTATAAATGGATTAAATGAAGGTTTGACAATGGTTGGCAATCAAATCTCATAAATATGAGTTGGTTACTATAATTCGCGTTCGCGATTTCTTCAGTTGCGATCGTGAATTTTGAAAAATGTGAGTAACGGACAAAATTTTCTCTGGAATGCACACTATCGCGAATTACAAGTCATCAAGGATAAGAATGAAAATTTTGAAAAAACGTGAGATCTCCTAAAATCAAAGTATAAAATCTTTCAATATCATTAATTAAACATATGACACACATATATCACACTAGATCAAACAAGAATTTTCACTTGAGGGAGCTTCCATCAAGCATTCCCAATTCTCTCTTAATGAAGTGCATTCTTTCTTCATTTAGAGGGTTAGTGAAAATATCTGCAAGTTGATTATTAGTGTCAATGAATTCTAACACAACATCAAGTTTTTGCACATGATCTTTAAGAAAGTGATGCCTAACATCTATACGTTTACTTCTAGAATGTTGGATGAGATTTTTTGAAAGATTAATAGCACTAGTATTGTCACATTTGATAGGAATGTGATCAATCACTTTACCAAAGCCCTTTAATTGTTGTTTCATCCAAAGAAATTGGGTGCAATAATAACCCACCGCCACATATTTAGCTTTCGCGGTGGACAAGGCAACTGATACTTGCTTTTTACTAAACTAAGAGACTAGACATTCTCCTATGAATTGGCAAGTCCCATAAGTGCTTTTTCTATCTAAAAGACTTGAGTACCCTATTAGGCTAAAGGAAGAGTTCCTAGGATACCAAAGTCCTAAGTGAATAGTGCCATGCAAATATTTGAAAATTCTCTTTACAACATTCAAATGAGATTCTCTAGGTGAAGATTGAAACCTAGCACACATACAAACACTAAACATTATATCTGGCCTAAAAGCAATAAGATAGAGTAGAGATCCGATCATACCTCGATATCTCTTTTCATCTACTACCGTACCCTATTCATCTTTGTCTAGTTTGATGGTACTACTCATTGGAGTTTTTACTACCTTGCATCCTTCCATGCCAAATTTCTTTAATATTTCCTTTATGTACTTGGCTTGGTTGATGAAAATCCCTTCTTTGAGTTGCTTGATTTGTAGACCAAGAAAGAATTTGAGCTTTCTCATCATGCTCATTTCGAATTCCTTAGTCATACACTTAGTAAATTCCTCACAAAGAGATTCATTAGTAACACCAAATATAATATCATCAATAGAGATTTGGACAATTAAAGTGTCATTCATGTGCTTTTTCACAAATAGAGTGGTATCAACCTTTCCTTTCTCAAAATCATTTTGTAAGAGAAACAAACTAAGCCTTTCATACCAAACTATTGAAGCTTGTTTTAAACCATATAGGGCTTTGTTTAGTTTAAAAACATGATTAGGAAATTCTTAGAAAACATAATTAAAAATTAAACTGGTTTCATTAGGTTCAAGATATGTTACAATAAAAAATGTCATCTCTTTCCACACAACAAATTAAGCAAAACTATTTTATATCAATTTAGAAGGGATAGAAACCTACAAATTTCATATTTTTCATTTGTCCAAATCAGGACAAAAGGTCATAAAAATACAAGAAAACAACAAGACTGATGAGGTTTTAGCAGGTTCTGAACCAACTCTAATGAAGGAGCCATAGCTCTTCCCATACACCATATTAAGCAAAATTGACTTAGATGCACTTATACGAGGCATAAACCTACAAATTTGATGTTTTACACTTTCCCTAACTTCTCTTTTAGGATTACAAAAGCATGGGTGTAAAAATATGCTCTAATAATAAAACCAACACAATATGTTCTTCCTTCACTTGAGCTTCAACTTTCATACATGAACTCTACCGCAAATTACTCCATAATTCTTATTAATTAATTATGTTTGACATGTCATGAGGGAGGAATTTCATATGGTAAAAGGATAAAATCACTTACCCCTTTTACCAAAACTATAAAAGCTTAGGGTTCCTTCCTTGGTAGCTCACTTTTCTTTCTTAGCTCTATTTCTTTTTTGTTAACCCCATCACATTTTTACCTCCCTAATATACTCCTAAAGGAAGAGAAATTCAATTTGTATACCTATTATAATCAAACAAAGTCATGGTGGCTTACTACCATAGGTTAGAAGTTTAATTTTCCTCTTTTTGTCCATCTTCTTCACTCCTTCATCGCCTCCATCCATCTACTAATCCCCATATGCTCCTTATACTTTTAAATAGGCTCTAAAAAACTATTATTTATGATATTATAATAGGTATATAACATGTGATAATTTTCCATGCAAATATACAAACATTGTCATGCTTATCAAATTAACATATCTAAATATTTACTTATGCAAATCATATAATCATATGGGATTGAAAATCATTTATGTAATGGGTGTGTTCATGCAAGAATGCTAATGAATGAGTATAGAGATGTTACACTGGTCTTTCCCCTTTTTAGATTTTTATAAGGCACTTTTAGTTTAGCCTGAGCAACTTGTTTCCCCTTAATTGTCTCTCTTATTTCCTATAATTGTTGGTCTAGTAAATACTACCTATATTCCTCATTAGACATTTTCCATTTGTCATCCCATAAACAAATCGTTTGAAGGCTATATAAAACTGCAGATTTTATTGATCTTGCTCCACCTTTCTAACCTATTTCTATTTCTTCTTTCTTTTTTTCTTATTTTCATTATCTTAATTAGATGAATATTTGCAATTATTATAGCCAGCCTCAACACCACTAACTGCTGCTAAAAGAAAGCTTCTTGGAAATCATCCATAAGGTTGGACTTTTATTGATTATCATCTTCTTCAACTGCATTTTTTTCAATTTCTTAAACTAGTTATCTTTCTTTCATAAAGAAATCATACAGCGCAGCTCATAGGTCTTGCACTAAATGCTTCCCCACTTTTTTATATTAACATAAGCCCTTCTTAGTTGTTTGTGTAGGAATATATAGAAATTCAATTGCACTTTTTAAGTTCTTTTCCAATCCTTAACTTGGAAGAAAGTTCATATTCTTCATAATGTCTGCCGCCTTTGGCTCAACCTATTTATTCATAACCCTGGAACTTGAAAACCTTTGAGATGTGAGACAACCACACTTAATATTGACACTATTTCCCCTACTTCAATATTGATGGTGATGATCTTCCCCATATAAGGAATCTTGGCCTTTTATTGTACAGTAGATGGCACACTTCCTAATGGATGATGCCATGGCCTCTCGAATAATAATGTGAAGGCAATAGCAATTTCTAGCACTATAAACTCCACCATGGCTTTCAACAACCACAGTCTTCACCTTTGTTTTGACCATGCCTATTGTTGTCCTTTTATTATCATTATAAGCTCAGATAACACTCTCTAATGTTTCCAAGTCTTTCTTCACTACCCCAAATGTATGCAATAAGTTTAAAGGGTAGATGTTAATCCTATATCCATTCCACTATTACATATGGAGTCCGTCTTCCTTACTCCTTGGCTCTAATGAATAAGGCCATATTATGGTCTTTTCCTTTAAATGACAAGTCCTCATTAGAAAATAGTAATCTTCCATTTATTAATGACTAAGGCCATCTCATCTTTTATTATAGCTTCCTTAAAAATAACCAAACTCAATAAGGTTTTATCCATTGCTCTTTTGTGCTCCTAAGAGGTGATAAGTAATTTCAACATAATGATCTAGGCTAACATTTTTTCAACTGCCTTAATATTGGATTCTCCTCCTCTTTCACCTTCAATAATGATTTTTTAACTTTTTTCTTGACCCTTAGGTCTTTAAGGGCTTCCCTATCTGAGTAGTACTTCCCATTTTAACTACATAATTCGCATGCTTCTCTTATTTCTCTTCATCACTCTTTTTCCATAACTTGATCATCCTTTCCTTCTTAACCTCTTCAATTTCCTCATCTGAACATTCTAATAGCATAGGTAATAACTATAACCTTTATAAGGGTCACATCCACAAAATTGGCCATTACAACCTCTTTAAAAATCCTAAAATCAATCAAAGGCTCCTTAGTTCAGGAGCGACACATTATAATAATTGGAAAGTAGATTCCTTCTCATGCTAAGTCTCCTAAGTTAGGTAGCATAATAGTATTATCATCGATGAGGTCTTCAATTTCATATCTCACCATGTAACAATCATTCATGTTATGCCCAACTCCTTGGTGAAAAAAGGCACAATATGCATTGGCATCGTATCTCCTACGTAAAGGATTGAGTGGTGGCCTCAATCCTAATGGCTTCAACAGTTCTTTCTTCTACAACCTCTCAAATTCCTTAGATAACGGTATGCCAAAATCCATGAATTACCTTGCAGTTCTTAGCATATTTACATCATCAATCTTATTACCTTCTCCTACCCTTAGGATGCCATGTTTCTTCTTCTGCCATATTACTTCGTTAAATTCTAACTTTAAATCCTCAACCTATAGACTAGCTTCATTAAGGTCCTCAAAGTCACGCACTAACATCCCATTGATTCTAGTACCTATTCCTAGTAATGCCCCTTTAATGATCATTCTAACTTTCTCTCTTTTAATGGGATGAGCAGTTACCTAAAAGGCCAATTTTGTTCGACCTCCTTATAAAGTCACTGAAACTCTCTCTAGTTTCAATGACTTTAATTCTAACAAAGTGATTTATATGTTAAGTTGCAAGAATGGTGTTTCTCAAAAGCTTTAATTAACTCTTTATAATCCCTTAATCATATTAGGCAAGTTGTAGTACTAAGTCTTCACATATCTCTCTAATGATGGTTCAAATAAGTTGAACATGGTATCTACAAGCACTCTAAATGTCTTCATTATTAGCACATAGGAATTGATGTGATTTGTTGCATCATGGATTCCAGTGA
This sequence comes from Omphalea diandra, assembly GCA_949677035.1. Classification (NCBI taxonomy): domain Eukaryota; kingdom Viridiplantae; phylum Streptophyta; class Magnoliopsida; order Malpighiales; family Euphorbiaceae; genus Omphalea; species Omphalea diandra. The sequence goes on along the minus strand of CATIWR010063741.1, from coordinate 13,821 downwards.
ACTTACAAGGCTCAAGCATTTAAAAACTAGTGAGAAGCTTCTCTAGCTTATGAGTAAGCAACTCCTCAATATATATTCCCCTTTCCAAATGCCTAATGCCTAGTGTCTTTCAAATTTTATCCAATTACTTAGTGAGATCATCAAATTAAGCACTTTTCTTCTTACTTTCCACTGGTTTGTTCGGAACTATAATAGTACTCCATACTTCCTTAGCTAGTTTGCTTTCATGATACTTTTTGATTCCAAATAAGTCATCATCAATAATGAGAGGTGAGTGTCTCCATGGGCCTTTTCTCTTTATCTATAATAACCCCTTGTCTTACAACCATCATAAGTCCATCCAAACCCTCATAGAAAAGAAATGACAACTAACATGTTAAGAAGAGTAAGACTCCACGTTCGAGCTAGAATGCCAACCCAATAATGAAGCTGACCATACCTCTAAAGATCCTAAAAAAGATCATGGTCGACATTAACCACAAGCTGGAACATAAGATTGCTAAGGAAGTAAACAAGCATGTCAATGATATTTTAAAAAAGAGGGAGACGTTTGCTGATAGGATTGACAAAAGAAAAGTACCAATAGAGGCACTTCAATCTATGTTGATTGATGATGATATATTTGGGATGAAAGAATACCATAAAAGCAAGCTTGCTAAGGAAGTGGGAAGTACTACTACTATTTTAGATAAGTCTGTAAAGAGTGAAAAGTAACTCAATCAGTTTAATCACTTTACTAAGTAATTAGAAAAAATATAAAAGGCCTTAGGAGCTGAGGGAATGAATATTAAAGAATTGTTGGTCCTTAAACTTGAGAAGCTACCAACATACTTCTATATTATAGTCTTCTCAAATTCATAAGAATCTAGAATGCTAAGAACCATGTTCGTTCATATATGCCAGTTGTGAAGGTACTTGGGGTTCCTACGGATACTATGTTTGAACTTTTTGAGTTATCTCTAGAAGGCTTTATAAAGACATGGTATTTCAACCAATCGAAAATTGCTAGGGAAGATTGGAAATAGTTGACATAAGCTTTGAGATGTACTATGCTTGCATTTCAAATATGGAAGTCACATTGCAGGACTTAGAATCTTTGAAGTAGAAGACTGGTGAAAGCTTTAATGATTACATCAGAAGGTGGAAGAAGACCACTTTAGAGTAAACCATGAAACCTACAGAAAGGGAACTGGTCAAAATGACTATAAAAGTGGTTTTTCCTAGTATCAACACTATAATTAGAGGAATGTTGGTCAAGAATATTGAGGATATCTAAAAAGCATGTTTGCAAGCTGAAAAGTTAGAATATGAGTTAATAAGGCAACATAGAGAAAGAAGAAGTGGCCCATCACAGTATTAGATTGAAAGGAGTAAGACGACCAATGTCAATGTAGTAAGGACATTATGGTAGTTTACTGATCTAGGGATGCCTCTATCCAAAGTGTTTAGGAGACTACAAAAGAAAGGGGTGTTACAACCTTTAGTGCTAAGACCACCTCTTAATCTACTACCTAAAGGGTATGACACCAACGCTTATTGTGTTTTTCATCAAAGAATGGGCCATAATGCTAATGACTATTACATACTAAGACATGAGATCTAGGACCTTATCAACAATAAGATCAATAATAAGACTATTATGCCACTAAAAGCTAGAAGGCCTAATATTTAAGGACAATCTCTCTTAAACTATCATAATGTCCCCCTCCCCCCCCAGTGAAGGGGCATTTATGATATACTATAAGATTCTTGAGGTGGTTGTTATTACTACTATTAAAGAGAACATGAGGTAAATTAGGGTGGTGTGCACCATTAATCCTTGTGAATGTTTAGATAAAGAGATAGAATAGGAGTAAAGGAAGAGGATGATTAAGCCATAAGAAGAAAACGATGAATAGAGAGAAAGGAAATAGGTGGTCCATGTTACTCATAATGGGAAGTACTATCCTAATAAATAAGCTCCTAAAGAACCAAGGGTTGAAAAGGGAAAGGTGAACTTGTTGTAAAGGATAAGAGGAAGACAATCCTATCATAAAGTAGTCAAAGATGGTACTAGCTCAATTCAGTGTATAGGAATTGCTTATCACCTCTTAGGAACATAGGAAGGCTATAATAGAGACATTATCCAGCTTGGTCGTTTACAGTTAAGCCAAATGCTATTTTTACTTTGTTTAGTCAAAAGGGTAAGATCACCTTTTCGAGCATAGGAAGGCTATGATAGAGACATTATCCAGCTTGGTCATTTATGGTGAAAGCATAATGCTAGCTATATGATTTGCCACTGAGGGAAGGAATCATAATCTCACTCTATTCATCAAAGCTGAGGTAAAAGGAAAGCATACTTTGTGTGTGATGGTTAACAACAGATCTAGGATCAACATTGCCCTCAATGTCATTGCACATGTTTAGATTGTCTGAAAAAGATTTAGAGGCTTTTGATAGTATCATTAGGACCTATGATGAAAGCAAAATGCTAGCTATGGATGTGTTCAAGACTATGGTAAAGACAAGTGTAGTGGAATGCTATAATTCATAGTCTTAAACATTCTAATTATTTTCTCCTTTTTATTGGAGAGACCATGGTGCCATCCTCTATATGGTGTGCCCTCCATCATTCATTAAAAAACAAAAATTCCTTATAAGGGGGAAATTTTCACCATTTTTGCATAAGTGAAAAAATTGCATAAGCTTTAAGTGTGATTGCTTCATATCTTAAAAGGTTTCAGGTTACCAGAGTCAAAGATAAATAGGTTGATCCAAATGTGATGAGGATTATGAAGAACATGAACTTTTTGCCAAGGCAGGGGTAAGGGAAAAATTCTACCAACATATTAGAGTTCATAGATATTCCCATTCTGACTATAAGGAAAAGATTGTGGTACCTTTGTGAATGGAACTGTCATATTTCTTTATGAAGGAAGGGGAAGTCATAAAAAAATAAGAGCAATGGACCACTTAGAGTGAGAAGTTGTTAGGCCATGACATGGGCAAAATCAATAAGGCATTATTTCGACTAGATTTTGGTGAGCCGGGATATTAAAACTATCAAGACTCATCAAAAGAAAAGGATGGTAAGAACAAGAAAAAAAAAAGAAAATGAAACAAATTGTAGGGGTAAAGGATGGTTAAGAATCATATCAGTCTGTAGTTTTATATGGACATCAGTTTACATGGTCGTGGGATAATAAGAAGAAGGTCACTGATGAATAGTCCAAGTAGTATTTACTGGATCATAAATTTTGGGCCACTAGGAAAGATCATATAAAGGATAAGCTTGGATTAATGAAGCATAGTGCACCTTTTGTAGGCTTAGAATGAGAATATATCAGGCCATGTAAGTTTACTAAAGTTATGTACATTAATATAAAATTGGAGGACATCAAAAGCATGATTGTGAATTCCATTAAGGAAGTAAGTGGCAAGGAAATGAGGAACTCTGTGATAAAACTTGAGCCAGCCTCAATAGATGAAGCAACACTATGGGCAAAATTTTTGAAGATCAAGCTAAGGGATGATCAAATAAAGCAAAGTTTTTAGGAAGTTATTAAGGTTGTTGTTGGCACAGAGAATAGGAAAAAAGGCATATACTTAGTAGAAAGTTAATCTTGAAGTCCTGACTGATGAAGTAAAGGATGAAGAGGAACAATATCAGACATATGAGGCTCTAGTTGACCAATTAGATGAAGAGGACTTTCTTGTTATTATTGATGTTCATGCTTTTAGTCTCTCTAAGGATGATGATGTATTTCTTTATAAGTTTAAGGCAATGAATGATGAGTTTGCTTATTTATGTAATGTGTTTCCTAATGATAGTGTGCATCATTTCATTAGCATATTTAACATTAATTTTATGCATACTACTGAATGTAATCTTGGCATACAGGAAAATTCAAAAATTTTACTCATCACTAGTGATGTCACACCAAAAGATTGAAGGAAGTTTGAATGACTACTCAATGGATATCAAAGGATCTTAGCTTTGACATATGAAGTTATACCAGGTGAATTACAGAACATCAAATCTTAGCCTACCCACACACAAAACTAGTAAAATATAAATTATGAAGGATGAGACTTAAGTAGGCCTAGTTGGTTAAGTAAAAAGTGGCAAAGTAGTTGAATACCATGTTTTTAGAGGTGGTGGACAACCCTGAATGGTTAGTCAACATAATATCGGTGCCAAAGAAAGATGGGAGAGTAAGGATGTGTGTTGATTATAGAGATTTGAACAAAGCATGCGTAAAGGATGATTTTTCCTTTACCGCATATAGGCATGCTAGTTGATAGTTTCGCAAATTTTATAATGTATTTCTTCATGGATGGATTCTCAAGGTACAATTATATTTTCATGGCTATTGTTAGATTCTCGTGGCTATCACAAATACTATAAAAACAACTTTTATTATAGAATGGGGGACATATTGCTATAAGGTAATATAGTTTAGGCTAAAGAACTTAAGAGCAATGTAACAACGAATGATGATAGCCTTGTTGCATGACTTTATCCATAAGGAGGTGGAAGAATATATGGATGACATGATAGTGAAGTAAAAAAATAAGGGAATGAAACTTTGTAGCTTTGAAAAAGTTCCTAAAAAGGGTCGATGAGCACAACTAGAGGTTGAATATAAAGAAGTGTGTGTTTGGGGTCACCTCTTGAAAGCAGTTAAGGTACGTAGTTAGCAAAAGAGAATCGAAGTGGACTCGGATAAAGTAAAGGCAATTCAATATATTCCCACACCTAAAATAGATAATGAGATCTGAGACTTTCTAGTTCATTTGCAATACATAGCTGGTTCATAGCAATACTCTCTCCCATTTATGAGTCGATCTTCAAGTAACTAAGAAAGGATAGACCAATGGAGTGGAACAAATAGTGTTAAAAGGCCTTCAAAATGATAAAAGAGTACTTGACTAACTCGCTAATATTAATTCCACAAAAGTATAGAAAATCATTGGTTATGTATCTAATAGTGGAAGATAGATCCATCAATGAAATGTTGTCTCAAAAGGATGCAATAAGGAATGAACACGTAGTGTACTATCTTAGTAAGAAGTTGTTGCCCTATGAAGTGAAGTGCAACAAAGTGGAGAAGGCTTGTTTGTTATTGGTTTGATTGACAAAGAAAGTAAGGCACTATATTTAGCCATATTTCATGGATGTAGTTTTAAAACTTTACTCGATTAAGTACTTACATGAGGCTTCTTCCTTTATTGAAACAGTAGCAAAGTGGTTATTCCTATTAACTAAATTTGATATTAAGTACGTAGCTAATAAAGTGACTAAGAGACGAGTAGTTTCAAAGTACTTAGCGCAACAACCTCTCGAGGAATGAGAATTCAAACTTCCCTAGTTCCTGGATGAGTGATTAGGAGCAATTGAGCATCAAGGGTGGAGAGTACACTTTGATAGGGTAGTGAACAAAGAAATTATTGTGTAGGAGTGATTTTAGTCTTCACAAAATGAGAGCTCTTCCATATAGCTAAGAAGTTGAACTATAAGGTGACCAACAATATGGTTGAATATGAGGCATGCGTATTGAGGCTCATACTTTTGAAGCAAATAAAGCTAAGGACAACATAAGTGTTTAGGAACTCGTTTCATAAGTAGCAAATGAGTGATAACTGAAAGAAAAGCATTTGGGCTCGTATTTAGAGCATGTGAAAGGGTTGGTCCAAAATTTTCAAAAGGTCACATTTTGCCATCAACCAAGAGAAGAAAATGTGATGGATGATGCCTTAGCCATCACAGTCTCTATCTGGGATGCACCATAAGTGATGACCATGAAACCACATATCACGTTTTGATATGGGGTGCCATGTTACAATGATACAAAAATAATACAGGTGTCAGTAGAGAATTGCCCTTAGTATATTTTGATATTCAAAAGTATTTAAAATGCGATGAATGCCTTGGTGAGGCTAGGAATAAGGATAAAGATGTGATCTAAAGGTTATTTTAGTAGTTTATAGCTTATGATTTTAGGTAATGTACAAGAGATTGCCAAGTATAGTTCATTTGTGATGTGTGTCTAAAGAAGAGGCCCATAAAGTCATGGAGGATGTGAATATAGGAGTTTGCAGTCCCCATATGAATTAGAAAATGTTGGGAAGGAAGATTTTGAGACTAAGATATTATTCGACAACTATAGAACATGATTGTACTAAAAAAGTTCAGAGCTGTCACGAATGTCATATTCATTGTAATCTTAATCACTTATCACCGATTGAGTTGTAGAATTTGATCTCGCCTTGGTTATTTACAACATGGGGCATTAATGTAATTAGAAAGATCATGTTGGGTTCTACCAATGGGCATAAGTACATCATAGTGGTAATGTACTACTTTTCAAAATGGGTAGAAGCTGAAGCCTTTGGTAAATTAGGGAAAAAGAAAGTGATGCACTTCATTGAAGAAGTATTCATGTGAGGTGTGAGAAAAGTGAAAATAGCCTACTAAGTCAAAAACTTGAAAGGACAACTTAGGCAAAATTTAAAGCATAAAAATGAACAAAATGAATATAGCAAAAGATGAAAAAGTGCAATTAACCACTAGGGGATCATTGATAAGACAACTTGGCAATGGTAGAGAAAAATAAGGATGAATGAATAGAGGACCAAGGTGAGAAAGGCATTAAGCAAGATAATTAGCTAATCTAATATGCCAATGTTAAAAGTAGAAGTAATGCATTCAATAATTGTGTAATATGCAAAATGCAAATGATTCATGCCAAGCTTAATATCATATGGAAGTATATTTTTTTATTAGGTTACTTTGAAAAAATGTAGCATTTTAGTGGGCTAAAGCATGTCAATAGAGTTTTGATGAATTAAAAGATAAATTAACCTATGCTCTAGTGTTAGCCATTCCTATCAGTAATGGAGGATTTGTAGTATATAGTGACGCCTCTCATTAAAGTTTGGGATGTGTTTTAATGAAGCATAGTAAGGCAATTGCATATGTATCTAGACAACTAAAGTCTTATGAATTATCTTACCTAGTATATTAGCTAAAAATTCTTGTCATTATGCTTGCTTTGAAAATATTGAGACATTACTTACATGGAGAAGCTTTTCAGATATTAATAGATCACAAGAGCTTAAAGCATTTAATGACCAAAAAAAAAATTAAACATAAGATAGAGGCAGTGATTATAACTACTAAAAGATTATGATTACACCATTGAGTATCACCGAGGGAAGACAAATATGGTTTTTGATGCTTTGAGCAAGAAATCAAGAAGTGGTGTACATCATTTATAAGTATTTCTAATGTCTTATTTAGTTCAATTATGAGCTATGAATATGGAAATAAAGATATAAAACAATGGGGTATTGATTGCTACTTTTCAAGTGCAATGTTGCATGATAAAATTAAAGAAGCACAGGGCAATGATCCAAAGTTACATAGAACGATTAAAATGGTAAAATAAGGAAGACATAGTGATTTTGACATTCGAAATGATGCCTTGATGTTGGGTTTTCATATTTGTGTGCCTAATGTTGATAACTTGCAAAGAGAAATCCTAGAATAAGCACATAATGCTTCATATGTCATGCATCCAAGAATGACAAAAATGCATAATACCCTGCAATCTCATTTTTTGTGGCCTAAAATGAAGAAAGATGTAACAACCTATATTTTAATATGTTTGATTTATCAGGAGATCAAAATAGAACATCAAACACCAATTGGAAAATTTTGAAGAAGAATGATGTTATATGGGTGATCATTGATAGACTAACTAGGTCAGCTCAATTTTGTCTATTCGATGGGGTATTTCACTTAAGCACTTAGCCAAGAAATATGTGGATGAAATTGTCAAATTACATGACATTCCAATATCCATTGTATCGGATAGAGATCCATGATTTACATATCGATTTTAGGCCAATTTGTAAAAGGCTTTAGGTACCAAAGTGAGTTTCAGTACTACTTTCATCCTCAAATAGATGGGAAATAAAAAAGGACAATTCAAACACTTGAAGAGATGCTTTGAGCTTGTGTGATAAAGTTCAAAGGAGTGAGGATGAATATATTGCCTTAATTAAATTTGCTCATAATAATCATTATCATAACAATATACATATGGTACCATATGAAGCACTATATGGAAGAAAATGTTGAAGTCCTATCTATTGAGATGAAAGAGGGATGCATGTTTTAGAAGAGCTAGAACTAGTGCAAGACAATGTGGACAAAGTTAAGGTAATCAATAGTAAACTTGAAGTAGCATAAGATAGGAAAAATAGTTATACATACCAACACATAAGAGAAATGGAATATGAGGTGGGAGATAAAGTGTTCATTTGAGTTCACCATGGAAATGAATAAATTGATTTGGTAAGAAGGGGAAATTGACTCCTCGATACAAAGGGCCATACGAGATCCTTTAAAGAATCAGCCCATTGGCTTACAAGTTAGGACTACCACTAGAGATAGCTTATATTCATGATGTATTTTGTGTGACTATGCTTAAAAAGTATCGAGTGAGAATGGTTAGTATAAGATAAAAACAAAAATTATGAAATCAAGAAATCCCTTTGGTTAAGGTGTTATGGAGAAACAACTCATAAGAATAGACTATATGGACAACTAAATAAAACATTAAATGAAAATATCCACATTTATTTACAAGTATTGAATTTTGAGGATGAAATTATTCATAAGAGATGAAGAAATTTAACATCCCTATCCTTATTCATTCGCATTCAGACATGAACATATTCATTGCATAAATGATTTGCAATCCCACCATAATATATGCATTGGATAAATGATTTGCAATCCCACATAAACATATGCAATGGATAAATGATCATTTAGATATGTGAATTGGATAAACACGATCATGACAATTACACTATTACATTTGGGACACTTGAACATATATGTAATGTTGGTATAGTTGCATGGAAAATTATCTTATATTGTGTACATGATATAGCATCATAAATAATGGTATTTTAGAGGTTATTTAAAAGTATAAGAGGGATGTAGGGATTAGGAAATGGATCAAGGTGATGAAAGAGTGAAGAAGAGGGACTAAAAGAGGAATATTGAATTTCTAACCAATGGTAGTCAAACACCATGATTTCGTCTTATTAAGGCAGCTATACAAATTAAAAGTTTCATCTTTTAGGATCAGATTAAAGAGCTAAAAACATGAAGTAGTGCAAAAAAATAAAAAAAAATAGAAAGAAAGAAAGGAACAAATGAGGAAGAAGAAGAATAAGAAGAAAAAAAAGAATGAGAGGGAGAATAGTAAGCTAGCTTGGTGGAAACCTTAAACTTTTTTAGTTTTGGCGAATGAGGTAAGTGATTTTATCTTTTTAAAACAATGAAATTACTCTCTTATAACATGTTAAACATGCATGATTAGGAGTAATTATGAAGTAATTTGAGGTCGAGCTCATGTATTAAGGTTGAAGCTCAAATGAAATAAGGGCTGATTGTGTTGCTTTGTTATTAGAGTAGATTTTCTACCCATGATTTGATAACACTATAAAAGGAATTAGGGAAAGTGTAAGGTGTGAATGTTGGATCTTTATGCCCCATCTAAATGCATGTAAAATAATTTTACTTAATTTGGTGTGTGTTAGGAAATATGGCTCCTTCATTAGGGTTGGTTCATAACCAACCAAAATCTTCTCAGTCATTCTATTTTCATATATTTTGATAACCTTATGTTCTGATTTAAACAAAGTACAAAACATTAAATTTATATGGTTATATCCCCAATAAATACTTAAAAAGCAATTTCTCTTAATTTGTTGTGTGGAAAGAGATATGACTCATTGATTGTGACTGACTCTAAACTCGATGAAACCTTATTAGTCTTTTAATTCTATTTTCCAAGAATTTAATGATGTGTCAGACATGAAAGTTGTGTATTTATCTATGATATACATGCCTATAAAATATTTTTCCCAAATTTATTATGGTTGATGATATATTATCTCTTCATCATGACTGATTGTCAATATGTTGAAAACCTGCTCACCTTGAGATTAGTCATTTGTTTTGGTGCCTTTATAGGCTAAATTATGAAATGAGTAAACAAATATTCATTAATGACTTTTGTAACTTATGGTAAATTTGTTTTGCAATTAGATTTGTACAATTTGAGATATGTTCAATATTGTAAGATCTACTCAAACTAAGATGATAATGAAATAAGGAAAAATTCAAAAATTCACCACATTTTCTATATATCTTATATTCACCTTAAATTTGATAATTTTGTATCATTATGTGTCTAGTTTATTAGGAAAAAAAAAGAATCAAGTCATTTGGATAAGTATAGTAAGAGTTATTAAGTTCGACTATGGCAAGGTCGAGCTACCATATAATGAACATATGCATAAACACTAGGTCCATTTGCATGAAACATGCCCATAATTGCATACCAAGCATTCCATATCATTTTGACATACTTATAACCAATTATATATAAAATGTTAGGATTTCAACATATTAAGGAAGTCAAAGAGAGAGGGCCAAACTTACCATTAAGGTTGGTCACATCCAAAGGTGAGTAAAAGCTATAATTAGATTCTAATGTGTATGTGTGATGATTTTATGATATGGTTATATTCTATTACATGTATATGTGATTGAATTTTGACATTTTACATGTGATTACAACTCAAGTAAGAAGTATATGATCTTAATGATTACTTGGTATACCATTGTGAATGAACACTTGCATATGGAACTAAAAGGATGTTGTCATTGGCTTGTCAAACACTTGAAAATCACTTGGAAAATGGACCAATATGTCCTATTAGAACATGTTACTAATTAAATGGTTAAATTGTTATGCACTGGCCAACAAAATCAAATGTTTCTTGAATCACATGAATTCTCAGAAGTAGTGTTCGCCTTGCAAGGTCATGACAAAAATCAATCTATTGCATTTGCACTTGCGTAGTCAATTCTTATACTTGTAATGTATTATGTTGCTATTTGATTATTGGTTATTCGATACGAATCTGCTTATTATTTTTATTCATTGAGTCGCTACTCACCAAATCACAATTATGTTTTTCAGATACTGAAGCATAGGGTTTGAATACTTTGGTGCATAGAGTTTTATATAAAGATACATGAAACACAGGTCATTAGCTGAAGTCCAACTCTCTCTCCTTGTGTCATGTACATATAGCTAGATAGGAACCAGTTTATGGTCACTAGCCTTCAACATTAGTTAACACATACGTACATTAAATACATGTTGGATTGAGTATGTATGAAGAATCAACCTTTATGCATATGTATTTTTGGTTATGAATGCCATGATTTGTAAATGAAAATGGTCATTATAATTATGATCTTAGACTTTGAGCTTGATTAGGTTCCTTTAACTTATGCTTTATTTTGTTGCCTTATCTTCTTGATGACCACTAATTTGTTTTTTTTTTCTTTGTATGTAGATGGTTATATGTTTGCATGTTAATCTTAATTATATATGATTATGATTATTTGCTCTGCAGACCTCCCCATTTGACATTGGATGTAACTCCTTCTTATGACAATGGTTGTAATGTCTTAATGGTGATAGGAAATGACCATATTCATTTACAAACCATGGCATTTGTGTCCCAAAATACATATGCATAAAGATGAATTCATCATACATACACAATCTAACATGTATTTAATGTACATATATGTTAACTAATGTTTAAGGTCAGCGACCATAAATAGGTTCCTATCCAGATATATGTACATGACACAAGGAGATAGATAGAGTTGGAATTCACTTGTTGACATGTGGTATATGTGTCTCTATGCAAAATTTTATGCACCAAAGTATCTAAACTCTATGTTTCAGTATCTGAAAAACATAATTATAATTTGGTGAGTTACGACTCAATGAATACAAATAAGAATCATATTCTTTTGGCACAACCAATAATTAAATATCATTAGGATACATTTAAATATCATTAGGATACATTATAAGTATAAAAATTGACTATGCAAGTGCAAATGCAAGAGATTGATTTTTTTAATCACCTTGCAAGGCAAACACTACTCCTGGGAACTCATGTGATTCAAGTAACATTTGTTTTTACTAGCCAACATATAACAAGTGAATCATTTAATCAATAACATATGCCAATATGACATATTGGTCCCTTTTCCCAAGTGATTTGCAAGTGTTTGACAAGCCGATCACAACACCCTTTTCCATATGCAAGTGTTCATTCATAATAGTAAACCAAGTAATCATTAACAACATATAATTCTCACTTAACTTGTTTTCATATGTAAAATGTAACAATTCAATTGCATGTACATGTAACAGAATGTGGTCATATCATAAAATTATCACACATGCACATTAGAATCTAATTGTAATATTTGCTCACCTTTTGATGTGACTAACCTTTATGCTAAGTTTGGTTTTCTCTTTAGGACTTCCTCAGAGAGTTTGAATCCTAACATTTGATACATACTTGGTTCTAAGTATGTTAAAATGAATTTTGAATGCTTAGTATGCAATTATGGCATGTTCTATGTAAGTGGACCTAGTGTTTATGCATATTTTCCTTATATGGTAACTTGACCTTGTTGCACTCTCATAGTAATAACTCTCGATACACTTATCCAAATGACTTGATTCTTTTTTTCAAATCAACTAAACACATAATGATATAATATAGTAAAATTATAGGCTAATATAAGACATATAGAAAATGTAGAAAATTTTTTAATTTTGCCCTGATTCAATATCATCTCAGTCTGAGTATATCTTACAATATTGGATATATCACAAATTGTACAAATCCAATTACAAAATTGATTTACCATAAGTTATAAAGCACATAAAGGAACTTTTTTTCATGTTTTACTCATTGTCTAATTCAGTCTATAAAGTCACCATAACTATTGACCAATCTCAGGATGAGCAGGTTTTCAACATGTTGACAATCAGTCATGATGAAGGGGAAATATATCATCTGCTATAACAACCATATTCGTTTTACAAAACTTATATCATTCATGTCTAAAATACATCCATAAAAGGTTTTATCTATCCTACACATACAATCCAACAAGTATTTGATGTACATATATGTATATGACACAATGAGAGAGAAAGAGTTGGGATTCAGCCGACGATCTGGGGTCCATATGTCTCTATATAAAACTCAAAGCACCAAAGTGTCCAATTCATATTCTTTAGTATCAGAAAAAAATTAGCGATTTGGTGAGTCGCAACTCAGTGAATAAAAACAATAATCAAATTCTCATGGCATAATCCATAATCAAATATCATCAAGATACATTACAAGTATAATAATTGACTATGCAAGTGCAAATACAATAGCTTTGTTTTTGTCGTTATCGTGCAAGGCAAACATTGCTCCCAGGATATTCATGTGATTCATGTAACATATGATTTGGAACCCATTAGTCCATCTTCCTGTAATTCATTTGACATATGATTTGGGACCTATTGGTCCATCTTCTTGTAATTCATTTGACATATGATTTGGGACCTATTAGTCCATCTTCCACGTTATTTGCAAGTGTTTGACAAGTCGGTCACAATGCCCTTTTAGTTCCATATTTAAGTGCTTATTCACAAATGATATGCCAAGTAATCATTAAGAGCATTTGATTCTCACTTGGCCTGTATTCCCAGGTAACATGTAACAATTCAATCACTTGACTTATATTTTCATGTAACATGTAACAATTCAATCATATATACATGTAATAGAACATAATCATATCATACAATTATCACATACACCCATTGAATCCAATTATGATTTTTACTCACCTTTTGATGTTACCGACCTTTA
>CATIWR010063737.1:0-16903 GCA_949677035.1 Omphalea diandra | reverse complement strand
TTAATCAAAAACCAAATTTCAATAAAAATAGTAAATATATACACAAAATTAAAAAAAATAAAAATTACTGGTCAAGTTAATCGCACAATTGCAATTTTATTTTACAATGACTCTTCGAAATAGATATTCTTTACACTTATAGTGGTCATATTCTTTACTACTTGTGCTTTCAAGCTTTACACTTATATAAGGAATTTTTTTTTTTTTTTATAGATTGTGTTCATAGTGAATCATTTAATGACAAAATTTATAAAATACACTTTGAGTTTAGATTAATGAAAATTAGAAAATATCATCGAATCAACAAAAATTATACATATGAAAAATTGTGAATAATTAATTTATAATTTCATATAATGAACCAAACGTACGATATAATATTTCAACATGGACAATGTTCTAATCTCTTTTCCAATATATATAAATAAGACTTACACTTCAATTCAGTAAAAATCTTTAAAATATATGTAAATAAGACTCACGCATCGATTCAATAAGGATTTCAATAGTTATTTGCACTATTCAAACTTTTCATAAAGGCAAATCCAAATCTCCTTATTTTTTAGCTAATATTTAATAAATAGCCAATACAATTGGAAACTACAATTTTATAATGTATCTCTTAATATCTAAATTTATTATTTAATTTTCTTTTTATTTCAAAAAATAAATTTAATTTTCTTTTTAATATATTATTAGCTTTTCTTTTAAAAAAATACAATTTAATTCTTTTTTAACATATTATTAGCTTTTTTTTTTTTGAAAAATATATATATTTTCTTAGAATTGTAATATCTTTTCATGAAATTCATATTGTGCAAGTGCATATTTTAATTTAAAATTCAATTTTACTTTTATAATTTTATATTTAAATTAATCTTATATATATATATATATATATATATATATATATATATATATATATAAGATGTTCTCAAAAAATTTAATTAAATAAATATATATATATAATTTACATTATTTTCAAGGAAATTAAATTATGTCCATATATATAATTTCTTTTACAACAATAAATTAAATTATAACTATCAGTTGTACTCCTTAAATTGAAAATTAGATTAGTAATTGATTTAGTTTGTATCAAATCTATTTTTAATATTATTTTTAATTTTTAATTAATTATAAATATATTTTTTAATTTAAATTTTTTATTTTTAAAGTTATTTTAATAATTATTTTAAATTTTATTTATTATTTGGTTCTGAAAACCTTGCTCTTTCTCCGGAAGCACGTCTCGGATGCTCAGCGACTCCTGGTGATGGACGCAAAAGAGGCAGAAGAAGACGAACAGCAAAAATGGAGCAGAGAAACAATCCCAAGTGTGATGAAAATAGTCAGCACGAGACTTCCTCATAAGGACCTTGTCTCTCTTCTACTTGTCAGCCCATGGCTTCACCGCACTCTCATCTCCTACCCTTCTCTCTGGCTAGTACAATTCCCATCTCTCTATCTCTCTCCATTAAATTTTGTAACTTTGCAATTTATATCGACGTTTCAATGGTTGTCCTGATCTGGGTTCTTGTTTTCATCTAAGGTTCTTGATTTTCGTGAGATGAATAAGGCCGGAGATAGAATTTTAGCGGCTCTTCAACTGGTAAATTTTTGCTCATTGGTTGCTAAATTACAATCTTTTTGTGGTATAAGTGGTGGTAACTGGGAGAACTGATATGGGAAGCACTGAATTGATGCTTTTTTTTTTTGTCTGTTATAGCATATAGATAGCTATGTTACGGTGGTGCAATTCTTTATGTTTTTTGTAGTCAAGATACCAGAATGTGAAGCATATTAACCTTGAATTTGCACAAGATGTTGAAGATACATGTTTTGAAGTCCTTCGAACCAAGGTATTTATGTGGCATTGGATACTGTTGGATAATTAGATTGCACATTACTTCATATATAAGAAGGTATGGATCCGGACATTTGGGTGCTTGAATTTCAAATATTAAGGCTTATTCCTAATTTATTGTCGATTTTATGAGCTATAGAGAAATGCAAACTGACAAAAATAAGAAAGGGGTATAGATAGTATCCAGATAACTCATTCAAATTTAAAAGAGCTGGCCTGAACAGGTACTTGCACAGGATGATGGCCTTATGTGGAAGCTATAGGTAAACGGTTTGAGCTTCCTAGTTTGTGCTTTTATGGTATTCAGAGATAACCACTATTGTCAGTGTAACAATACATTATGAAGTGTACATTGGTGAAAGAATATGTGTAGAAACCAAATTTAATGTCCTTGCGGCTAATTTTCATAAAGATTGTGCAATATTAGTAAGGCCAGTTTATAATTGGTACCTGCTTAACATGCTGATAAGTGGTTAGACTGAAACTTTCTGGTAAACAGAAAATAAAGAAGGTAAATTGACCTTTGTTAGTTTCAAATTTCTTAAGGTCCATTCGGATAGATGAGGTTTTAGAATCAATTTATTTTTTTACTTGAAACACAAATTCAAATCCACATTCATTAGTTGCAAACTTAGCCAAATGGACCCTAACATTTATTAATGGTCCCAAATTTACTTCTGAAACAGGGATTACCTTGGTTTGATAGTTGAATCTAAAACTTTGTCACAACATTTACTCAGTCAAGTTTAAAAATCGTGTTAAATGCTTTTTCCCTCTTTGAAGATTATAGTGATGAAATTTAAGTATTTCAGTTGATCAATTCTCTTGAAAATCTGGAGACTTTGAACCTGAATGGCTGCCAGAAGATCTCTGACAATGGAATAGAAGCTATAACCAGTGCTTGTCCAAAACTAAAGTTCTTCTCAATTTATTGGAATGTGAGGTACTTGTGCTAGATTTACAAATGTACATTAGTAGTTCAAATAAATCTCAAGGTTCCAAATTTTTTTTTTTCCCCTCTAACAAGTTTTGGCATGTCAATTTGACCTTCAGGGTAACTGATGTTGGTATAAAGCATTTGGTGGAAAATTGCAAACATATAGTTGATTTGAACTTGAGTGGCTGTAAGGTACTTGAATGAACTTAATGTTGGGTATTTCTCGCCCCATTTGCTGTAATTTTTGTAGAAGCATAGTTGTTAAAGGTGCGTCCCAGGTGCAAGGCGCACCAGGCGCTGGGCCTGTGCCTCTGAAAGCTAAAGGCGGGCGCTGTTATTAAGACGCTCACCTTCAGCTACTGCTAGGTGCGAGAATGATGCGCCTTTCTAACTCCTAGTCTATTATACATCTTTCACTTAAAATATCACGATCACTGCAATCGCAAATGACTGATCTGTCAGAATACGGTGTCGATGCGCCAGAAAGTCGCCGAAAAGTTCTCCAGCGTCATCGGAAAGTCACTGGAATCCGACCAAACTGCTAATACTAAGGTTGCCAGTCGCCGATCTGTCCATTTCCGGCTATCACATGCCTGAAATTTATCTCCTTCAATCCTGTTTTAAATTCTCTCTCTCTTATACCTATTTTATTTCTGGTTTTTTAATTTCTTTCTCTATCTCATTCTACCTATTTTGTTTCTGGTGAGAGAAAGATTTTTGAGTTTGGTTTTATTTCTAAGTTTTTGAGTTTTGTACTTTTGCTGCTTGTGATAATTTTGTATAGTTATACATGTGTTTTCATGTGTATTCTACATTCTATTTGACATTTTTTCACTGCTCATTTAGTGTAGGAAGATTTGCCACAGTTAATAAGTTTTTCAATTATTAGGTGGTTAGATAGAAAAATTAGTTGTCTTGGATCTTGTTACAAGGATTAGAAATAAGTTTTTCCTAATCTAGTTCAAGAAAACTATTAAAGGATTAAAAATATTTTCACTAAATATATAATAATTGCAAATATAATTATTAGTTCTTAATTTTTAGTTTTATTTTTTAATTTTTTTAAAATTTTTGCGCCTGATGTCACTCAAGCGCGCGCCTGCTCCTAACGCCTTGGCTCCAAGACCCATTGCATCTTAGTGCAAAATTGTGCCTTTAACAACTATGTGTAGGAGTATGAGAAAACCAAAATGCATTTGAGTACAGGCTTTGAACAAGAATGATATAATAAAAGGGGACCATGCATTGTGGACGCAAATTTAATTAATCATAAGATGCTCGGTAGAAAAGACTAGGAAAAAGGAGACAAGATACATACAAGCAAGCATGAACAGATGAAAAATTCTCTTTGTCCTTTGAAACTGAATTAAGCTAATAGTTTAATTTAAAATTTTCTTTCCTTCCATTTTTTTTTTCTTATTGCAGAATGTATCAGATAAAAGCTTGCAGTTAGTTGCTGACAACTATCAAGACTTAGAGTCACTGAACGTGACTAGGTATGTCATTGGTTGGCATTAGATTTTTATTAGATCTAGCATCTTTATATGCAAAAACGTCCTGAAGTTGTCAATTTGTTTATTGCTTTTCATATATTAAGAAATATTAAGTTACTAAAAAAAGCTTGATGATGATGGGGAATAATCTTTCACTGGTTGATGTCAGACCAATTTGATTAGCGCTCTTGAAGGTGTATGCATTTTGCAATTGTCTTGGTTTTCCCAGGTGCATCAAGCTAACAGATGGGGGCTTACAAGAAATATTGTTCAAGTGTTCCTCTCTCCAGAGTTTAAATCTTTATGCCCTTTCCACGTTAGTACTGATGTCTTTAAATGTTATTGTAAGTCTATTTTAGTACTTGCATTTCCAAATTATGGAACTCTTATTCTGCTTGAGTCCTTTCAGCTTCACTGACAAAGCTTACAAGAAGATATCAAATCTAGCCCATCTAAGATTTTTGGACTTATGTGGTGCCCAGGTAAAAGTTTTTTCTGAACAAGTTTTTATGACCAATTATGTAAGCTAAAGGTTGATATAACTTGAAATTTACCTTTCAGAATCTATCTGATGAAGGACTTTCTTGTATAGCTAAATGCAAGAATCTTGTTTCACTCAATTTGACGTGGTGAGTAAATAAGAGATCTATAGAAATTTTTGGAATAAGAGAAAGCTACATCAAGAAATTTATTTATTTCAACAGGTGCGTTCGAGTCACTGATGTGGGAGTTGTAGCTATTGCTGAAGGGTGCACCTCTCTTGAGTTTCTTAGGTAAAATCACTTCCTTTCAAAAAACTGCCCTCATTTTTTCCTCTCATTGCTCATGCATGTTAGAAATTATATTGTTGTCTATGGACATTGATGTTCGAGGGAATCTCTACCAATGCAACCAGCAACTTCACATGCAAAATATTCTTGATATTTCAACCAGCCTTAAGCAGGTGGCCTGCTGGAGCACTAATGAGATCATGTTAATGGTCTGAGGAAAATCTAACCTAAAGTGTTTGTTAAACATACTGCTCTGTGCTTCAGGAATTATTAGCACAGCTTTTTACTTTGAAATTTGCTAACTGTTAACCGTGCCATTCTTAAACACACTATTAGTTATCTGGTCATTCTTCTGGTAAGCTATGCATTTGGTATTGCTTTCTATTTTCTGTTTTTTGGAAACAAAAAACAAGATTTTGAAAACCATAATTTGTGGTTTTTCGTTCTGTTTTTTGTTTCCAAAATAATTCTTGTTAAACATAAAAAGAATCAGGAAAACAGTATTTTAAAATAATTTTCAGCGTTTATTTTTTTGAAATTTGAATAAAAAGCGGAAAACAGAAAACCATAGTTATACCAAACTGTGTTAATAAAAGTTTTAAAATTTTGCAAAGTATTATAGAAATTTATTTGTATGATAATCTTAAATTTATAATAAATGCTACCAATGATAAAACATGTGTGAGAATAATCAATATGTATTATTAATTCCCTTTTCAGAATTAGTTTTAAACAATTGTTTGTCATTGGTCAAATAATTATATATAACATAACCATATGTCACTATTTTATATTATGATGTAAAAAAATGTCATATCAAAAATTTCTAAATAGGAAATTAAAAAAATAACTGTCATATAAAAAGAACTTTCCAAATAAGAAATTAAAAAAAAAAACCTAAATTATAAAAATTATAAATAGGAATCTAAGATCATATAAACAAATTGTTGAACAGGAAATTAAAAAAAATCTAAAAAGTAAAAATTTTCAAATAGAAAGCTAAGATTTTTTAATTAATTCTATTCATTGTTCAAAATTTTAAGTATATAACGGTTAATGGTAGTGTAATAGATTGTCAGGAAATATTCATTGAAATTTTACAGATTTTCTCTTAAAATTATGTCACAAAAAATTAAAGTATCAATCAACAGACAATTTTTTGTGGCAACTATCTCTCTCTCTCTCTCTCACACACACACACATATATATATAATTTGTAATTAGCTATTAATTTTGTTTTTAATTATAAAATACTTAATATTATTTGTTTAATTATTGTCAAATAAATTTTCTTTTGAAATTGTGCTATATAATATTAAAAGTATGAATCAATAAACAATTATTTATTGTAACTATCTCCAAACATAATTACAAATTTTAAAAAATTTATTTTATTATTTTATTTACTTGATAATAACTTTTTATAAAGTAATAATTAACCATTCAATTAAGCAACTCATTATTTTAATAAAAATAAATATTAAATTTGTTTAAATTTTACTATTATAATCATACCATGCAACTTGTGGATTTGCGACTAGTATAATAGATAACACAAGTTCATTGATATGTTTCTTGGGATATGTTACTGCCAGTTGGCTATTTCATCAAGGGTAATATGCATGCCGATGATTGTGGATATTATTTGATAGCATGTGGTCTATTTTGTGCTCTCATTCACATGTGCAGTCTCATGCTATATTCCGATAATGTAATGGAATGAATGATGCAGCTTGTTTGGAATAACAGGTGTGACTGACAAGTGCCTGGAGGTCCTTTCAAGGTTCTGCCTGAATACAATCACAACCCTTGACGTAAATGGATGCATCGGTATAAAGGTACCTGACTGTTTCTTGTTGCAAAGGGCCTTTATAATCTTTTATGTGCATTTTATTTGCAAGTTAGTAGTTCCAGGTCTTGAGTAACAAGCTTTTAGATCAAAACTGGAAAACCCCAATGACCCAGATTTTCTAGCTCCTTTTTAAGAATATCAGGGGAACAGAATCCTTGTGATAGCAGGAAAAATTTTCCATCACTAGTCATATTGATGAGATGTGAAATATTTGATGGGGTTGTTTAATTATGTATTTATGCAAGTGTACATATATGTAGTTTATTCGGGGAGGCACAAGGACATGCTCACAGTTCCATGTAAGGGAAAGATTGAACTAATTCTTTTGATCCCTTATATTTCTCTTTGTTTTTTAAGTCTATTTTGTTTCTTTTATATCCCTTATATCTTCAATCAGTTTGCTAAGTACACATTTTTCTTGCAGAGACGGAGCTGTGATGAATTGCTTCAGCTGTTTCCCAACCTAATGTGTTTCAAAGTACACAGCTGATGCTCTGAGAATTTGAAAACAGTTGTATCCTTATATCGAGGTGTGTCACCTTGCAAGCAATTGTTCTTTCTGCATGCAATTTGCAAGCCACAAATAAGAATTCGATGCTACATGGAATGGTAAAAACATGTCTACATGAATTTTTATTTTGTGGCCCATTAGTGGATTGATGTTTAGGTGAGTGAACTTGATTCAAGAAAGTCCTGGTCATTGTAATTGATCCAGAAATTTCTGGTGATTATTGTGAGGGCTGTTGAGAGGACTACAAACCTCATGTTCTGATGCTCTTATCTTTTGCTAGAGGAAATGATGTTCTGTCATAGTTTTATTCCTTGGGAGTGTGGAGTGTGGTTGTGTTGCACTCTATGTTCTTCAATTGTCTCTAGGCATCATGATTCCATTGATTTTGCTTGGCAATGCTCTGTGGTTTCGTTCTTCTTCATCTTCAATTGTCTCTGGTTATCAGGATTTCTATAATCTTTTAAGGAAGTATTTTGTGTTCTGGTTTTACAATGACCACTCCTCTTGGTGGCCACCTGTTTTTGGGGAATGGACTCATCACGCAATGCTTTCTATAATATTGTCCGGTTCTGACCTTCCTTCTGAGGATGTAATGATATTTTCATAAATTCTTTCTGGATAAGCAATACTGAGTGCTAGTGAATTGTACACGTAATACTAAATTTCATATGGACCTGTTTACATGTCTTACCATAGTGAAACATAAACAATTACAGCTATTAAATACTGTTTGAACAATTTTCAGCATAACCAGCTGTAATCTTTTGGGTTCTTAATTGTGTTAAATATACCATAGGAGTCAGTATTTTTGCATATTGATCGTTTCGGCTATTTGCACTCTTTAGAGTAGTGCAAATAGCTGAAACTCTCAATATAATCTATTTGTATACTTCTTGAAGCTTATTGCACTCCTTTCAAGGAGTGCAAATAGTTGGAGCCCATATTCACAGTTATTCATGTGGTATATATAAAATGGTTAGAGCCAGGACCAGTAATTTAAGCTGTAGCACTTTTGAGTTTTAAGTTGAACCTTAAAGCATAAATTTTGAAATTTATTCTTCTTCCAATTTTTTCCCCTCTTTTCTAGAAATTCATCCTACCCAATGAGACAATACTTATTATGTCCTTATATGTTGGCTTCTACTTTCTTGTCCTAAGCGGTCAGTTGTTTGATGCAAATGGTGAACTTTCCTAGACATGATTAAATTTTCAATCATGGGGAAGTCATATGGTGATGGAAGGACAGGAGACATTCCAAAGAATGATTCAGTATAAATGCATGCTGCATGGAGTGTGAATTCACTTTCATTTATTACTTGTTCGGTCATTAAACAGTTTAGAACATGTAACGTAGGCCAAATGCGAATCTTGTTGATTTTATTTGTTACCATTTGGACATAAAATGATATGTTGTTTGTGATTTGTTATAGTGAAAACTATACATTCAGCAGACCGTAGTCAGCTTGCATCCTGCTCTCTGCCACCCTGATTAGTGTCATTTTGCATTAGTGCATAAGATTGAAGCAGCGTAATCTTTCATTCATGAGTTTTTGGATGTATGGTTCTCATCTTTTGCTTTTTATGCAGGAGTTTGGGTCTCACATTATATATTGTATTGAAAATGGAAACTGGGTCTTCCATGTTCCACTCGTGTTCCCCTTCACCATGAGCAAATAATTAGTGGTTAGCAGTAGTAATTTCTATCCTGACTAGACTTAAAATAATCCAATTTGGGACTGATTCGACGTAAAATTGGCTCTATATAAATTTGATTTG
Organism: Omphalea diandra; assembly: GCA_949677035.1. NCBI lineage: Eukaryota > Viridiplantae > Streptophyta > Magnoliopsida > Malpighiales > Euphorbiaceae > Omphalea > Omphalea diandra. Next base: position 7,697 of record CATIWR010063737.1, on the reverse strand, counting down.
ATATGGTATGTGAATCAATTTGAATTGATTTAATCTTGATATGACCTACAAGTCGACTCGATGAATTTAATTTAAATTATTTAAAATAATTAAAATTTATTTACAAATTAATATAATTTTTACTTTTCAAAAAGTCAACATTAAGAGCGACTTTATCTGATTTCACTTGAAATTCGAAAGTGATTTGAATTTATTTTTGCTTCTATTGATGATTTTGACTTAATTTAAGCGTAATTTAAAGTGATCTGATTCTTGAAATAATTTAATTCAATTTACTAAAAAGATGATACAAAATTAATTCAGTCTAAAATGATTTAATTTGAAGTTAATTCCAATTTGAATTTATTGGATTTGAATCAGTTCTCGCCTCTATTAGTATTTTGCGCTAGGTTATGTTGTTGAGACACAAGACAACCAGATAGCACATAGTGTTCCATTGAAATAGAGTACAAGATATTCAGGTATTTATTCCTATGGTCAATCAACTTAGATGGTTGCCATCAGAATAGGGAGGTGGTCCAGGTGCGCTTAATACAATGCGTGAAAATTAATTCGTAATATCATTATGATAAGGTTTCTTAAATTGAAAAAAAATAAAAATAAATTGAAACTTCATGCATTGCGATATTAAAGAGGAAATGCGTGGGGAATTCCACTGAAGAAAATTGGAAAATTTTCTCCTCATGCCTTTATTATTTTCTTGGCGATGATAAGGTCTTGTTCATATAAGTAATCCCACCCAGTAGAATTGGATTAATTACTTGCATTCCCAGCTACACATACAATTAGTATGTGGTTTAGTGTCAGTACATTCTCCATTTCCTTCATGTAAAAATTTGCAAAACCTTCGACAATAATGGAGGTGACAATTACCATCTCTACTAGGAAGGCTGGGGAATATATGACGGCATAAATTGGCTTTTGCTCGTCATGCCATCACCAGAACTGCAATTGAACAATCACCAATGAGCTTTTATCTTGATAAAATCAAATTAACAAAAAATAAAAAGAATGAAATAATTTTCTTTTTATGAATTTTACTGAAAAAAAAATTATAGGAGTATAGGAGAAAGAAAGACTTTTGTCTTAGTAATTTTGTTTCCAGAAAGGATAAGTTTTTTCTGCTCGCCTAGCTGTAAGAATTCCTTGTTGCACAGTATTTCGTAACATATTATATGGAGACGAATGACCACTTTTGTCATATTTGAAATAATTTTGTTTCTCACGTTTTGTTCTAGATTTTTTTATTCCTGAATTTATATGTTTGAAATAATTTTGCCTCTCATGTTTTATTTAAAATTTTTTGCCTCTAACGTTAATATAACTTAACATATTTGCTATTATTGGAGATAGTATTAACTAATCCTGTAAACCTCAATGACATGACAATTATTTAACTAATATCGATATAAATCATTTAAATCAAAATAACATGAAAAACTAAATAAAAAGGGGAAATTTTTATCACTGAAATCATAATATGACTGAGTTATATTAATGTTAGGGGCAAAAGAATTTCAAACAAAATATAAAGTGCAAAATTGATAAACTCAAGAGTAAAAAAATTTCAAACAAAATGTGAAAAACAAAATTGTTTCAAACAAATATATTCAAGAGTAAAAATGGTCATTAGTCCTATAATATGACCCCATGGTAAAAGAATTAATTTGAAGTGTTGAAATTTTTTAATGCAATGTTAAAAATAAAAAATCATAAAAGTTTTCACATTTCACAGTTTTGTCTTTATTTTTTTAATGAAATTTTTAATACCTAAGAATGCATAGTCTTGACACATATGAGACAATAGAAAATTCCTATCAACATGAAAGTTTTATCTATTAAAAATAATGAGTTATTGATTTTATTTGTTATTTTGAATTGAATTTAACTCAATTAAAATTTAGTCTTAATAATTTTATTGCTAGAAGTCAAGATTTAGTGGTTTTCTAGAGAAACTGAAATTTTAATGATCTTCATAGGATTTACTGACAAATTCAATAATTGAGTATGGAATTAAAATTCACCCAGCAATTTGCAAAATGATTCATTGCTTATAATATTTCTGATCAGGTTTTGACTAAAATATATATTTTAAAAAAAATGTATTTCTAAGCCAAGCCTCGAACAAGGAGTTTTCAAATCCGTACCATTTTGGAGGGAATCTTCAAAGGCTTTGTGTTAGTTTTGGCCTATGGGAAAAGAATCCCAGCTTCCTTAATTTTAGCTTTTCTTAACATGTATAGGGCTGCCAATCAACCCACCAAATGGGGTTTGAGTCAGTTGAAGTTTAATTGATTCACCAAATAAGTTAAAAATTTAGGTTTAAACTTAATAAATGAATTGAGTGGAAACAAATATTTTTGTGTTCATATATAATTTATGAGTCTAATTGAAATTATGTATTTTTTAATAACATTAAGTTATAGTTAAAATTTTCATAAAATTATTCAATTTATAATATTTATTTTAAATATTTAAATATAACTAAATAATATTTTTCTTTTTTAATTTTATATGATAAAATATATAATTATAATGTGTTGTATTATAAGTATATATTATAGAAATTGAAAAATATTATTAATCAAATTTAAGTAAATTATTTACTAGTCTAAACAAGTTAAACAAGTTTTTGTTCAAATTTGATACTAAATGAATTTTAAAATTAGACTTGAAATGATTTGCTTACAAATATAATTGAATTTGAACAAGCAGTTATTGACCCGAGTCACCAAGTGTTCATAAATAACTTGGCTAATTAATAGCCTTAAGCATATCTAATGAAATTATTTTGTTATTTTCAATTTCTTTTTAAAATCATATTTAACAGCAAAGAAATTACCATCATAGCAAGTTTATTTATGTGAAAAATACTTGCAATATGTCGTCAAGTCAAATCTTATATATATATATATATTCAGTTATTTTCTATAAAATTAGATATATGTTAAGAAAACTAATTATAGACAGTCTAATAATAGTATTGTTGCAACAAATTTTTAGATTTTTTAAATATTTTTATTGCAATATTTTTTTTTATTGTGAATTGTGTTACATTTATTATTAGTTACTAGCAATACCATATTATGTTCTTGTTGTGAATCAAAATTAATTGTAGCAAAAGAGAAATTAATTGCAATTATGGTTTTTATAAAATGCGATAACATTGGCAAGATTTGTTTAAAAAAATGGAAAAAATTAAGAAATTAGCTCTTTACATCACTCCAAATCAATGAGACTTTAAATAAAAAAGATAATTATCTTTTATCTGAAAAAAAAAAAAAGAGATAATTAACATTCATACATCGTTATTGATAAGACCTTAATTAACATTGTTATATTAACACTAATAACGATGCAAGAAATAACAAATTAATCATACTTGAAAAGATGTGGGAATATTTAACTCAAATGTAAAAAGAAATAACAAACTAATAAACCTAAAAAAAAAAAAGAGAATGACCAAGAAATGCTTGTAAGGAAGCATAGCCATCTCTAAGAAGATACTTGTATAGCTTTTTTTTTTCTACCACCATGAGGAATAAGTCTTTAGTTATTTCTCTAATTTTATGCCCTCCATATAAGTTTAAAACAACCCTTATAGGTATGAATTTTACTACTGTCCAAAATAAGCTGCTTTAGTCCATCATGCATATCATATGAATTAATATTGAGAAAATGTGTCTAGATTTTCTTGGATATTATGATTTTAACATTGACTTTCTTCAATATGACATGAAACACATTTTGAGTGGCTCATAGGCTATTGAAATATTGCTTATATTTCCATCTCGCATTAGAAAGAATTTGTAAAGTGCACATAAATAAAAATGACTTGTAAAATTTCATGCTTTAAAATAATGAAAGGCAGGTTCGTTAGGTCAATTTCTTAACTCAATATCACAAATGTTTTAGTAACTATCTTTAGTAATGCGATATCTCATTATTCTACTTCTTATTAATAAGAAAATAGTTGGCCCTTCCTTCATGGAGCAAAAAAATGCAGTTATCTTAGATTCTTAATCAAACTTACGTATTTCACAACTTATTTTCATATATCTAACTTGATACGTCAAATGCCATGTAGATGAATCCATTGATAATTCTAGAATATCATACCCTTATTTGGTTAAACATATGATATACAAATATTTTTCACATTCTTCCATGCATATCAAATAATTAGAAAGAAGATCAATTCTTTTGAACTCTTCTTTTCCAATATCGAAATATAATATTATCCTTTCACTCTCCTAGTTCATTGATACATTGCACCATAAAAAGTGATATCTGATAGTAAAAAGTAGGGTGGCTGGTTCAATTCTCAACTTAATATCTAAAATTTTTCATTTATATATATATATATATATATATATATATATATATATATATATATATATATATATCATTGATATCTTACATGCCTTGTAGATTAATCCATCAATAATTCTAGAATACCATAGCTTTGCTTCCTTAAACCTATAACATACAAATGTTTTTCACACTCTCTTATGTATATGAAAGAATTAAAAAGAAGATCAAATCTTTTGAACTCTTCTTTTTCAATACTGAAGCATAATATTGTTCTTTCTCTTTTCTAGTATATTGAACTATTACAATATACATTAAACCATTAAAAATAGTGTAAGATAGCCAAAGGGAGGGTGGCTAGGTCTAATTATTAACTCAATATCACAAATTTATCGTTGAACAATTGAACCATTTTAATATATTAAACAATTAAAATGGTGTCAAATAGTCAAAGGGAGGTGGCTAGGTCTAATTCTTAACTCAATATCACAAATTTTTCACTGAACCATTAAAAATGGTGTCTAATAGTCAAAGCCAATGTGGTTGGGACCAACTCTTAACTTAATATCACAAATTTCCCAACAACTACCTTTAGTGATGTGATATCCCATAACTTTGCCCCCTTCCCCCCCATTAATAGAGCAATAGTTGGCCCTTCCTCCTTAGACTAAAAAAATGCAATTATCTTATTTTCTTCCTGAAACTTAGATATTTTAAAAATTATTTCCATATATCTCACTTGATATATCATATACTATATAGTTGAATTCATTGATAATTTTAGAATATCATACTTTTTTTTGGTTCAACCTATGACATACAAATGCTTTTCACACTCTCCATGTATATCAAAGAATCAGATGAAAGATCAAGTCTTTTGAATTCTTCTTTTTCAATATTGAAACATAATATTATTTTTTTTCTCTCATCCATTATGTTGAACCATTAAAATATACATTGAACTATTAAAAACGGTGTCAAATAGTCAAAGGTAAATGGCCAAGCCTAACTCTTAACTAAATATAACAAAGTTCTCATTAAACCATTACAATATACATTGAACCATTATAATATACATTTGAATCACTATAATATAGATTGAACTATTAAAAATAGTGTCATATACTCAAAGGAAGGGTGGCTGGTCTAATTTTTAACTCAATATCACAAATTTCTTAGCAGTTACCTTTAGTAATATGATATCCAATTACTTTGCCTTTCACTTATAGAACAACAGTTAGCCTTTCCTTATTGGATTGACAAAATGCAGTTATCTTAGGATTTTTATCAAACTCAGGTATTTCAAAAAATCTTTTCATATATCTCACTTGATATCTCATATGCCATATCGATGAATCCATTTATAATTTTAGAATATCATACCTTGCTTAGTTAAACCAATGACATACAAATGTTTTTCACACTCTTCCATGTATAGCAAAGAATTAGAATGAAGATCAAGTCTTTTGAACTCTTCTGTTTCAATATAGAAATAAAATATTGTTCTTTCTCTCTTTTAGTATATTGAAATACTAAAAATAATGTTAGAAAGTTAAAGGCAAGATGGCTAGTTCTAATTCTTAATTTAATGTCACAAATTTTGTAGTACCTACATTCAGTAATGTGATATTCCATTACTTTGCCTCCCATTAATAAAGCAATAGTTGGTCATTCCTCCTTAGATAAAAAAAATGCAATTATCTTAGATTTTTCATCAAACCAAGGTATTTCAAAAATTATTTTTTATATATCTCACTTGATATCTCATATGCCATTTAGATGAATCCATTGATAATTCTAGAATATCATACCCTTACTTGGTTAAACCTATGACATACAAATGTTTTCCACACTCTCCCATGTATATCAAAGAAACAAAAAGCATATCAATACTTTTTAGCTCTACTTTTTCAATATCAAAACACAATATCATTCTCTCTCTTCTAGTACACTAAACCATTATAACATATATTTAAAAACGTTGTCAAATAGTCAAAGGCAAGGTGGTTGAGTCCAATTCTTAACTCAATATCATAAGTTTCCCATTTACCTATCGAACCATTACAATACATATTGAACCATTAAAAATGGTGTTAGATAGTCAAAGGTATGTTGGTTAGTCTAATTCTTAACTCAATATCACAAAATTTCCAATAACTACCTTTAGTAATGCGATATCCCATTACTTTGCCTCCCATTAATAAAGCAATACTTAGTCCTTCCTCTATGGACCAAAAAAATGCAATTATCTTAGATTCTTCAACAAACTGAGGTGTTTCAAAAATTATTTTCATATATCTGACTTGATATCTCATATGCGATGTAGATAAAATTATTGATAAGACTAAAATATCATACCTTACATAGTTAAACCTATGAAATACAAAATTTTTCACAGTCTTTCATGTATATTCAATAATAAAAAAGAAGATTAATTCTTTTGAACTTTTCTTTTCCAATATCGAAACATAATATTATTCTTTCTCTTCTCTAATACATCAAATCATTACAGTATACATCAAACCATAAAAAATTACATCAAATAGTCAAATTGAACCATTACAATATACATTAAACCATTAAAAATGATGTCAGATAGTCAAATGCAAGTTGGCTGAATCCAAATCTTATTTACTATCACAAGTTTCTCATTTACCCATTGAACCATTAAAAATAGTGTTGAATAGTCAAAGCTAGGTGGTTGGGTTCAATTATTAACTCAATATGACAAATTTTCAGCAACTAGCCTTAATAATGCGATATCTCATTACTTTTACTTTTAATAATAGAACATTAATTGACTCGTCCTTATAGTGCAAAAAAATGCAATAATCTTAGATTCTTCATTAAACTCAGATATTTCAAAATCATATATCTCACTTGATATCTCATATACCATGTCGATGAATCCATTGATAATTTTAGAATATCTTACCCTTACTTGGTTAAACTTATGACATACAAAAATTTTTTTCATACTTTTCCATGTATGTCAAAGAATCAAAAGTAAGATAAAGTCTTTTGGACTATTCTTTTTGTATATCAAAATATAATATTGTTCTTTCTCTCTTCCCTAGTATATTTAACCCATTACAATATACATTAAACCGTTAAAAACAATGTTAGATCGTCAAAGAATGGGAGGCTGGGACCATTCTTAACTAAATATCACAAATTTCTCGTTAAACCATTGAACCATCATAATATACATTGAACCATTAACATATACATTAAACTATTAAAAATGATGTCAGATTATTAAAGGCAAGTTAGTTAGGTCTAATTCTTAACTCAATATCACAAATATTCAACAACTATCTTTAGTTATGTAATATCCCATTACTTTGCCTCCTATCAATATACAAATAATTAATATTTCCTCCTTG
>CATIWR010063736.1:0-23149 GCA_949677035.1 Omphalea diandra | reverse complement strand
TAAGAGATTTATTGTCAAGAAATTTATTATCAAGAGAAAAAGCTCTCAATCTTTGCTACTCATTTCTTTCAATTTTCTTTGTAACATTGTTGTAAGGTTGTGTGTGAGCCCGTAAAACACACTGTTGTAAGGTTGTGTGTGAGCCCGTAAAACACACTGTTGTAAGGTTGTGTGTGAGCATGTAAAACACACTGTTGTAAGGTTGTGTGTGAGCCTGTAAAACACACTGTTGTAAAGTTGTGTGTGAGCCTGTAAAACACATTGTTGTAAGTTGAGTGTGAGTTTGTAAAACACTAGTGATTGAGTGAAATACCCAATTGGTGAATTGGGGAGTGAACATAGGGTTGGTTAATACCCAAACCACTATAAATCGCTTGTGTTCATTATTCTCATTATTCTTCCCCTCTTCTTTATTTTTAAATTTTTATACACCAATTCAACCCCGCTTCTTGGTGCCAAGGGCCAACAGTAGATCTTTAAGAGAAAGTGTGTGCCACTCCTTGCCACCTCTCTGATTTTAAGGATTAAGACACACCTGAAGAAGATGAGGATCAAGAGGTTGAGGAAGGCAATGAAGCTCAAGGTGAAGGAGCAAATGAAGAAATTGATGATTTTGGAGACGACAATAGTTCTCTGATATTCTAATTTGTTATTAGTTTTTAGAATTTTTTTCTTTTATTTCTTTGTTTATGTAAAGCTTGTGATACCACAGTTTCTAATAAATAATGTTGTTTTTATCCTTTGCAATTGATTGCTTCATATATAGAGTGATTACTCTTATTTGGTTCTTATACTTATTTATTCTTTGTGATTATTTCATCTCAATTTATGCTTCATACACTTGACACTAATGCATTTTAGTCCAATGTCTAATCTTTACCCTCTTTTTGATCTTGCCAAACGGAGAGAGAGATTAGCAGTAAAAGAATATTAAGGGGAAGCAAATAGCAATAGGAGCATTCTTTTTCAATCTTTTAAATCTTTGATTATTTGATTAACAAGTTTTTAAATCATTAATCATCCCAATTTCACACTTATACAATTCATTTTTTTAAAGTAAAATCAATCTAAGTTGTCAAAATAAAAAAGGGGGAGATTATTGGACTAGGCTGGCCAAACCCAAGTCATCGGCCTCTTTTGATAATGAAGATTGATTGGCACTAATGCTTTGTCTAAGTGTTCTTTTTGCAGTGTATAAGTTATGTTTTCATTGAAAGTTGGATGGAAGTCTAAATCTTTAACTTTGAGTAAAGACACCAAATTCATGGTTAGGTTCCTCTAATTCGGGATTGCAACCCTGCAATAAGGATGGATGAAGTTAGGCCAGTGGAAATCGCAGCCGCAATCTAGCAAAGAGAAACTTGACTGTCACACAAAAGAATTCGCGTTGGTGTTCACGTAAAATGTTGCAATCGCGAATTTCATAGCTGAAAGGAGGGAACCAAGTGTATAACCACAACACGCCAAGTGTCCAAATCAACCGTTGGAATATTAAAATTCACGACTTCTTAGTGTAAATTGTAAAATTGTGACCGCAAAATGACAATCGTGTGTGACTTCAGTCTGACAAGCTTTTAATGCAAAATCTGTCTAACTTACTTTAGAGATTTACGCATAGTTTATGAGTAACGTCTCTTTGGTAAATGTTGCCCATAAATAATCCACCAAACAGATGTAAAAAAAAAAAAAAGAAAAAAAAAGAATTTCATTTATTGTAACCAATCTTTTGCAAATTTGCTTTATACCTTCTTATTCTTGATTGTTTGGTGTTAGCATTAAACATATTTGCAATTCGGTTGAGAGTTAGTCTAGCTTTTAAAAACTTTGTAAAGGTTGAAGTGTGAGCGTGTACAAAACATTCGAGTAAGGTTTTGTGAGAGTTTAGAAACACAAAGTGTAAAGGTTATCTGTGAGCCATAAAACACATTGTACAAGTTTAGTATGAGCTTGGAAACACTATTTTGAGTTTAGTGAAATTCCTAATTGTAAAAAATTGAAGAGTGAACGTAGGGTTTGTTAACACCCGAACCACTATAAATATTTTGTCTTTATTGTTTCTACTTCTTCTCAATTCTCCAAACATCTAACCTTCCCTCCAATTTTTTTTAATCTCCCACCAATTCAACCCCCTTTTTAGTGCACTAGGCCCAACAACCTTATAATAAAGACCCTTGGAAGAGGCTTTCTACTACTCATTTTTTATAGTATCTTTTCAAAGTAGTAAGCTCGTATAGTTCCTTGAACCAACATTTCTTAAAGTGTTTTCTAATTTCAAAGCGCATAACCTTTTAGGGCAAGCAACACTGTCCACTTCTTGAGTCATAGAATCACATAAGATATGAACTTTTCTAAATCTTAAATAAATTTCTTCATTAATTCTCCAACCAATTATCTTGAGTGAGGTCAAACAATGTAATAAATTGAGGAGCTTTATAAAACTCAATATGAAGTTTTTCCTCCATGATCTTCTAGCTTATTATGGATCTAGCTACCAAGTAAAGGCCATTTTGGTGAGTGAATTAGCAAATAGCATTAACTTTCAAAAGTTTTATGCCATGCCTTTTCCATACGCAACCAGAAAGCAAACAATATTTTCAATGGTCAATTCTTCAAAGAATTGAGTGAACCCTAAAATTTTACACGCCCTTAGAAATGGATAAAGCTTATCCATTCTCTCAAGATAAATCTTTGAATCAGTTAATGTAAGAAATGATCATATATCAACTCCCATTTTTTAAAATGCAACATTAAGGTCATAGTCTTAGGTCATCCTATTCATACTTGCATTGGGATTATGATGTAGCGAAAGTTTTATGAGAAAGAAGTACGCGAAAAACTAAAAGACGACTTTCTATAGGTTCGTTGATTTGCACACAAATGTTAGACACAGATATTAAAAGTTCATGGATTCTTGAAAGAATACAAAAAATTTTGAAGGATAAATAAAAATATCATTTCTTAAAATTTTTATTAATAAAAACTCAAGAACTCCCTACATATGGTGCTTATAGCCCTATTTATAGGCTAAGCACCTAAACACATTCAAAAAACAAATCATAATAAATAAAAATAACAAAATTCTCTGAAAAATAATAGATGCTAAATTTATTCTCTAATCTTCTTATTAAGGAGATTATAAAAGAAATTTTTACATAAATTTTTTAAATAAAATATTTTTATTATAAAAATTAATTCTAACCACAATAAGAAAATATTAAACAAAATCTCAAAAATTCTAATTAAGAATGCTCATACATCCAGTTAAGCTAATCTTTCAGCTATTGGACCTGTCAAAAAAATAATATTATCAAGCATATCACAATTAAACACCATATTTTATTGCCCTTAAGCTGGCGGATTAGAAGCCTATGACTATTAATATTACTGTTGAGGTGATTGATAAGCCCATTGAGGGAATGACTAAGGATGGTTGTACACTGCATCAGGATTATATGCTTTGAGAGCTAGGAGTATCTCACACGTTAAGAAGAATTCCTTGCTCATACAAGTGAGAAGAATGTTAACTTGATCCTGGTTTCTTTAGAACATAACTTCCACTACTAGATACTTCAATAGGGAACCGTTTATCAAGGGTATAAGCCTATCTTCCCCTTGAGTAGTCAATCTATGGAGACATTAGTTCATTTTATCTAGTCTCAACCATTTTTTTTTTTTTTGGGTCGCCTTATTATCATTGACCAATGGCCTTATAATTGTAGACATTTGGTTAATCATGTTGTTAAAGATGGTATGATTCTCAATAGAAATTTAATATATAATCTTTGAGTAATAGGAGCAAAAAATAAAAAAGAAACCACCATGACGAAAAGAAAATCGAAAAGGAAACATAAAATGGAAAGAAAATTCAAAAGAAACAATGAATGTTGCACCATCAAAACTTTAAATCAAACTGAAAACGAAAAGAGTGCACCCAATAATTTTGACAATTGAAATCGTTTCTATAGATGCAAATAGACAAAGGGAAAAGGAAAGAAGAACAACAAAAACAAAGCATGACCTAATTTTCTTTTTTAGCTCTGTAATAACCATTTTGAAAGAGTTTCTTGCAATTCTATAATAATTGTTTCGAAAGCTTCTTGCACGTAAAAGAAATGTCTCTCTTTTTTGGCCTCTATTAGTGCTTCACGGACATTGAGATGAAGATTCAAAGCTAACTCTCTATTTAAATTTTTCCTTTTTTAATTTTTTCTTCGTCCTTACATTTAATGGAATTTTTTTTTTAATTAGAACTAAAAATGAGACTGCTAATGAACTCTTAAGAGTATTGATGTGCCCTTTCAAAGAAGTTCGTCCCTACAAAAATATTGAATTTATTTTTTTGACTTTTTTAAAAATATAAGCCCATAACATTTTTAAGGTTTATGAAACGCCCATAATTTTACAATTATTAATTATTAATTATATTTGAAATTAAGTAATTAAAATAGTAAATTTATGTAAAAGAATTTTGTGTTATAACTTAATTTATATAAAAAGATTTTGTATACCTATTAATTTTAGTTACATTGTGAATTTTTTTAAAAAATTCAATGCAACAATGACTGCAGCCGTTACACTGTAACTGCAACACACTGATGTGGTGGCAGTGACGGAACAATATTTGGTACAATTGGAGCATTACATAAGGAGAAAAAAAAATTGCAATTTCATTATTTCTATTAATCTGAAGTAGTTCGGATTTTTGCCCTGAAAAGGCTATGGTTCGATGGAAAACAACCCAATGATCAAAACTCACCACCTTTGGTCGTAACATCCCTCGCTTTTTGCCCAAATTTCATCATTTAGGCCTTGAAAAATGCATTTTTTTCTATTTTTGGTAATTTTTATTTAGGTTATTATTTTAATAAGAAATTCTGCTTTGGAAACCATTTGTTCCGGATTTTTTATTTTAATTAGGACTTTATTTTGGTGTTGGCTTTTGCAATTTTGCCATTTTAGTAAAATACTCATATTTTGTAATTTTAGCGTTGTAAAACGTATTTAAAAATGTCAGTTCCATATTCTAAAGGGGGTTAATCAAAAATATCTTCTTCACCAAACCCTAGTTTTTTGTTCTTTGAGCAACTTATACTGCGTCAGATGGTATCATAGCCTATGGTGATTGGCAGTGGTCTTCATAACAATATTCAGATGACTGGAGCCCTAACCATTGGGGAACAAGCGTTGCAAGGTTGGCATGTCCACTTTGCTCTGAAATGTTGTTATTTAATATGATTTTGTGACTGAAATTTGGATTGAAATCCCATGTTTGCTGAAATTTAACTGAAATTTGGTATAAAATGCTGCAATTTAGCCTACAATATTGTGTTCGCTGAAATTTGATTGAAATTTTACTTGAAATATTGAAATTTAGCTTGAGATTTGGACTGAAATGCTGAACTTTAGCCTGTTTTGACTGATTCTTGAACTTTGGCTTGATATGTTGTTATTTAATATGATTTTTGCGACTGAAATTTGGGTTGAAATAATGTGTTTGCTCAAATTTAACTGAAATTTGGATTCAAATAATGTGTTTGCTCAAATTTAACTGAAATTTGGCATGAAATGCTGAAATTTAACCCAAAATGTTGTGTTTGCTGAAATTTTGCTTGAAATGCTCAAATTTAGCGTGACATTTGGCATGAAATGCTGAACTTTGGCCTATTTTGATTGAACTTTCAACTTTGGCCTATGTTGTTATTTAATATGATTCTTTTGACTGAAATTTGGGTTGAAATGCTGAAATTTAACCGAAATCCATTTGGCTTATTCTTTTTATGTTTGCATGTTTGAACTCTGTTTACTAAATTATAGGTTCTTTTTTGTTTTTATTTATTACATTTTAAGATGGATAAGGATTCTAGTGGAAACGAAAGTACACAAAATAAGTCCCAACTCAAATTGAATCAAGTTTGATGACCACAAAAGGAAAAGGTAAGAGAAAACAAAGTGATCCGAGATTATTAATGTGGGAACACTTCACCAAGTTCATAAATGAAGAGGGCGACAAAAAATGTAAGTGCAATTACTGTGAGAGAGTATTATTGTGATTCTAAAAAAAATGGCACTACATCATTATTACATCATTTGGTTTTATGTAAGAAACAACCTTTTAGTGGAGACTCAAAACAAAGCCAATTAAATTTCCAGCCTCCTACGAAAGGAGAGGGTAATGTCATTTGGAAATTTGACCGAGAAACTATTAGAAAAGCCTTAGCTTCTATGGTTGTGGTAGATGAATTACCTTTTAAGTTTGTTGAGGGTTAGGGGTTTAAATACTTAATGGCAATTGCATGTCCTAGGTTTAAGATTCCATCTAGATGGACTATGTCTAGAGATTGTTTTGACATTTACAAGCAAGAAAAAAAATAAAGTTGAAGACCTTGTTTAAAAATAAAAATCAAAGGGTATGCTTAACTACAGACACATAGATATCTTTGCAAAGAATCAATTATGTGTCTTACAACACATTATATTAATGATAATTGATAATTGAATAAAAAACAATAAATTTATGTCCAATTTCTAGTGATAGGGGTGGAGACATTGGTAGGGAAATTGAAAGATAGTTGCCTGATTGGGGAATAAAAGATGTTTATAACATTATCGAGGATAATGCATCCTCAAATGATGTTGTTGCCATGTTCTTAAGGGGAAAAATTGTCAGCTGGGGTCATAGCCTTTTAAGTGGGCAATACATTCATGTGAGATGTATTGCACACATAATCAATTTGATTGTGGTTGATGGATTGGAAGAAATTGGTAATTCAGTTACAAAAGTAAGGGAGGTAGTTCATTATGTAAGACAATCCCTAGCTAGATTGAAAAAATTTAGGACATGTATTGAAGATAAGAACATTCCAAGTAAGGGCTTATTGTGTTTAAATGTTTCAACTAGATTGAACTCAACATATTTAATGGTGAAAGTTGCATCCAAATTTGAGAAAGCCTTCAATATATTTAATATTGAAGACTCTTAATTTAGGAATGAGCTTCAATTAGGTGATGGGAGTGATGAAGTTCCAACAATAAATGATTGGAAACATGTTAGGAGGATGATGACATTTTTCAATATTTGTCCAAGCTTACTTTGAGAACTTCAGGCTCTTAATATGCCACTTCTAACATGTTTTATGTGAGCTTTACATGGTTAATCATTTATTGAATCAATGAGCAAAGAGTGATGATGTATAGAGTTGATGAAAATGAAATAAAGAATGAAGGTGAAATATGACAAATATTGGGCGGATCCAACAAAAATGAACTAATTGATTTATATTACTATCCCTTTTTATCCTAGATATAAGTTGAAATAGGCGCAATTTATTTTGTTTAAAATCTATGATTGGGCAACATGGTTTGGGTTTGAGAAAAAAGGTAGGTAAACTTTTGTATTCCATTTTCAATGAATATAAAGGTAAACTTGCACTTCAAATTGCAAGTGAAAGTGGTGAGTGTTCTGGAGTTAGAAATGAAGTGAGGTTTTTGAACCTATTTTGAAGGCAAAATTAGCCATTAAATTTGAAATTAAATGATTCAGATTTGATTTGTTGAGTGAGAGTACTAACAAATCAGAGTTGGACAAGTATTTAAATGAAGAAATTGAGCATGATGCAAATGATTTTGATTTATTGCTATGGTGGAAACAACATAGTCCTAGATTTCTCGTTCTTTCACATATTGCCCGTGATATATTTGCAATTGCAATATTTACTATTGCTTAAGAGTCGACATTTAGTATTGAGGGGTGAGTACTTGATTCATTTAGGAGTTCTTTGACTCTTGAAGTAGTTCAAGCACTAATTTGTGTCCAAGATTGAATTTGACACTCTCACCTTCCTATGAATGTAGAAGAAGACTTGGCTGAAATTAAAAATCTTGAGAAACGTAATGTTCCTCTTAAATTATTTTACAATTATTAATTTATGTATCTTTATTTGTTGATTTTGTGTTGATAAATTTTTTTTTTTAAAGGATTGCTAGGCATTGCTTTAAAAACTGTAGACTTATGATTGTTATTGGCTTTATTTGGCTTCTTTTATTAAAGGTACCATAATTTATCCTCATAGTTTGCTTTTATTTAGCTTGTCATTTTTTTTTTTTTTATGAAATCTTGATATTTGAATTTAAATTTATTGCAGGTTTGAAGAGTTTGAACATACAAATTTTTGGAGTATGAAGACCAACATAATTCTAGTGATCTTGTTGTATTCCAACAGCTTTGAGGGGTAATATCTTTGATTTTTAGTATTTTGTGAGAGTATGACTTTATTTATTTTTTTATGTTTTATTTAGTATTGTTTGTACTATCTATTTTCTGAATTGTATATTTGTTTTAAGATTATTGGATGTTTAGAAGCCACCAACTTTTTTATTTCATATGAACACTTAATTGAAAATTTTGGTTTGTATGAATTTTAGTTTTGATCAGTTCAATTTACTCAATTTATATAAGATTTCGGTTCAATTTGATTTTAATAAATATTTTGTTGGTTTGTCCAGTTCGATTTACTTCGGTTTTATGAATTTTCGATTCGATTCAATTTAAATCTTAGTTAAATTGATTTATTTGGTTCGGTCTAAATATACTTTCAAAACCGTTAACCAATCAAATGTTCACCCCTACTATCAAGCTTCCCAAAAAGATGTTTGCTCCTAAAAAATTAAGCAATTGTCTCAAGAGTTATTAAAATTACAAATGATTCAACGAGCCAGGGACAATAAGCAGTTTTTCATCTTACGATTTAAAATAAAATAATTTTGAATATATAGGCAGTAAGGGTCATTAATCTTCTTAATAAATCAAGATCAATTAGGATTTGATATAGAAGTTAAGCCATCAATTGAGGTTAAATATATATGGTAAGTATAGTCAATCTAAGAGTAGTATATAAGCTAAACTATTAATCACAAGAAAAGGAAAAAGGATAAAAAGAGAAAAAGAAAATAAAGAGATAAAAAAAGGAAAATATATGTACTGATGTGTATGCATAAAAAGAAAACACAATAACAAAAGCCCTTATATAAGAGTTTATTATAAAAATCCTAATTTTATTAGTACAACAAATCCTATACTAATTATGAATATATAATAGTTAATCATAATCAAATTGGAAATCTATAGGAGTTATTTCTTAGTACAAACACTCATAAAATGACAAAGAAAAAAAATACACAAGAAACTAAACTCGTGCTAAATTAGCTCATAAAACTTGTACCAGGTATAAACAACCTCATATCCCTAATACTTCAAACAAATTCTTGAAATTTGTTGTTCTAAAACCAATAATCCCACATCACTAACAAACAAATTCTTTATAGTTCCAAAACCAAAAAAGCAAATACCATATCCATGAAATTTCAAAACAAACGAACATTTAGAATTTTATATAGGTCATTAACATCTAGTTAGTCCATATATATATATATATATATATATATATATAAGGTCAATGAACCACGATTCAATTTTGAAATAGTTTTTGCATTTTCTCATTTTTATGTTTCTTACATTTTTTTTTTTTTAATAAATTTTTAGACAATGTCATTTTTCATTTCCATTTTCGTATTTTTTCATTTTTTCCATTTTTGTCTCTACGCTACCTAATATAAAATTATATATAATGAACCTACACAAAGTGGTATAAAGCAAATGCATTTGCTAATTCATTTTTAATTCCCAATTCTATGCTTATATGAAAGATCTATTGGTTAGTTAATATCTTATTAAGAAAGCAAAATAAAACATAATATTTCACAATGAACAAGAAAAATAATTATTATATCATAATCATTTTCTTTTCTCTCACATCAAGAGAAATTGAAATATTCATAAAGAATTTTAATTATTTTATTTTTTAATTAAATATGTATATAAAATACTTTATGTGAAAATTTTAATAAATTAAGTCTAAAGTAGAAAAAATTCTAATATAAACTGAGTTTATCACATAAATGTTAAACCATCAAATCAGGAAAAAAAAAAATCATTTATATAATTTTTTTTATTTTATGGATGATAATTCATAATTTTTTGATACCATATCCAAAGTGTATTATGTAAAATTCCTTTAATTAAATAGTTTTCATATTACATGGTGAACTCAATTTACTCCCCAATGTCTCCTAAAATAGTATGTCTTCTAAAAATCCTTCGTAACCTCAAATCCAGGTGATTGAATTTTTAAATGAGTGGTTGATGTTTAAAGATTCAGTTTTGAAGTTTATTAGTTCCAGAAATAGGAGGATGCGGTAAATTTTTATTTAATGATGGGAAGTGGTTATGGGAGTTTTAGATGTTATTGTTTTGGAGTAAGGTTAGAAAGAATATAAGTTGATGTTAACTAGGATACCACTTCACAGGCATGCCAGCGTAGATTGAAAAAAACAAAAGCATAAGGCAAAGACTTCTGATTCATAAAACATATATCATTTTTTAAATACATAATGTTCCAGGGCCGAGAGTTTATTCAATTGGTTAAAAGATAGTTGAATTGACTAAAAGAAAATTGAATTGTTTCTCATTTTATATCTATTTAAATTTGATTTTAAGTTAAAATTTCAAGAAATAAATTTCTTTAAATGCATGGTCTCTATGTTGAGTGTATATTTTGATTCATTGCAATAATGTTGCGTGTAATTATAAACTTTAAAGCCAATCATATCTGTATTGAGTAATTATTTCAGCCATTTGCCTGTCAGAATGAGAAGATGGAGCTGGAGACGTCGGAATAACTTCTCTTTGAATTTTTTGAACATCTGATTCTTCTTCTTGAAAGGAAAGAAAGTATAAGACCCCTCTCCTATTAGTCTCATGTTTTCACTAAATGATTTTTTCCAAGATTTCTTGAAAATTCAAATTTAATTTTGTTATTTCAGAAATTATAAATTATTTTTTAGTAAAAATTATTTTTTATTATTTGATAAAAAATAGTTAAATAGCCTGAAAATAAAAATATTATTTTAATTAAAACTAAAATTAATTCTCAATCTGATTTAGATTAATTAAAAAACTTGACAGACCCAAAATCTAGCTGCAAAACATATATTTGAAAAAAAAGAGAGTAAAATATATGTATTTTATTAATAGAAGGCAAAATTTATTATTTATTTAAAATTTATATTAAAATTTGAGATTTTTATAATTTATTCAATTTAAAATTTTAAAAATAAATTTTCTTAATTATTTAAATTAATTCATCATTACCTAATTAAGCTCGTTAATCGGTCGATAACGTGAGATATCTAGCTTGCTGAAAGTTCCTGACCTAATTTACTGACAAGAGCAGCGAAAAATAAATGACAAGAACTCAGAACCCGCGCTACCTCTTTGAAACGATGATTCTATCTATAGTAAAATCTGTATATATATGGTTTAATAGTTAAATTTTGTGTACGTTGGTAAACTCTATTTATTGCCGTCTCTGTTTTTCAATTGGACATGAAACAGCCATTTGTTGTAGACCTCTCGTCCATTAGCATACGTTTGGTTTTCAATTCTCCAATGAAATAGCCAGACCAAAAGATAAGGATAAGCTATATATAAGTAGGATACTGTTAGGTGTCACTAGGCGCAAACTGTTTGATAATTTTTTTTATAAATTTCAGATAAAATTTAATTAAATATATGTTTTTTTAAATATTTAGTAGTATTAGATTTTGTATTTTTTTTTATAATTATATGTTCAATTTTTGAATAGTTAGTTATGGCCTTAATTTAATATTGTTACCATTAGAAGAATCATGCCTAATTGTTTCGAATATAATACAAATTTACATAAAATGAATAAAATTGATATGATATTTGATACAATGTTATCAAATTTTATCTAAATTTTTTTTTTAAAAAAAATAATTATGAAACATAGCCCTATAAGGGACATATTTGAATGTGGACACCAGACCACATTTATCCATACATCCATCCGTATCTTAGTTTCCTGAACCAAATATAATTTCCTCTGTCATTATTTTAGTGAAGCGTAGGACTCAACTTTAATTGACTTCATAGAACAAGCACAATTTGTTTCTGTTCTAATCTTAATACAACTTTAATTATATCAGACACATTGTCGTCGTGTTTTAGATTATTAAGAACCAGAAATTGATTTCTAAATTGCCAAAATTAATCAGTTTTTTTTTATCAGATCATCCAAAATGAGACTAATTTAAATAGTAACATTAAAACACTAGAAGCTATCTGCTGAATTTTAACATTATTTTTTATGGCAAAAATTATATTATATAAGAAAAATGCAAACATTACCTGATTAGTGGTTTAGTTGTTGGAATCTCTTTTTCCCTTCCATAGTCATCGGCCCAAACTCAGTGCAGCCCCAACGTCCAATCTCCATGCAAACCCTCCACAGTCCATTCTCCACACATCACACGGCACAGTCTGTACAACTAAACATGAACTACTACTCTTCTCCTTATTCTCTCCCCACGCATACTGCAATCTAACCCAGCACGTAAATGCACAGCAAAACATATACGGCACCGACTTCTCTTTCGTCACCAACTGCACCATTATTTCTTCCTCATGCCCTTCGTCCTTCTTCTTCATCACTGACACCATCCTCCTATACGCCCCATTCACCCACCTCACATTATTCCAACTGTCAGATATAAAAGCGGGACGCGTGTCTTCCTCTAGATTCTTCACTCTCTCCATGTCCGTACACCCTAGCCCTCCACCTCTACCACAATCCATGCAACCCGTGTTGTTGTTGTTGTGCGTGTCTGTCACGCACTCCACCGTCACCCACGACTCCACTATCACCCTCTCTTTAACATCCATCGTATTCATCACCGTCTGATCCTGGTCTATAACTGGTTGTTTTACCTTGAGCAGCTGATGAGGCCGAGTGAGATGATCATCACGACTGCACCAGGAATTTCCTCTTTCTGGCGAGTCCTTGATGTACCAATCATTATCATGGCTTCTCTCCGGCAACAATTGCAACGTCGTCGTCGTCGTCGTCATAACCTTGTTAAATCCACTGTCCAGATCTATTCTTTTCCCTTTTTCTTGACCTGATGGATTTTTTTTCTTTCTTTTGTATCCTTTATCGGTATCGTTCTTACGAACCCTAACGTACTTCCTCTTGGTTCGTCTCTTGGAAAGTATTATGTTCTTGTTGTTGTAAACTGGACTCGTACCGTTACTGGCCGGTTTGGGTGCAATCGGCCTGAATCTAAGCATAATCTGGTTGATTATCGTCTTATCCCGCGCATCACTAGCGCATCGAATCATGCGCCACTGTTCTCCACCGTCCATTTCTCTCCTCTGCGTGTCTTCTACTGCTTTCTCTTCTTTTAACAACCTTTATTGACTTAGCTCAGGCGAGAATTAAAGCAGCAAGTACGTTGAGTGAAAGCGTAAAACCAACACAGATGAAACGGTTGAGAAATCTGATTGGCGGACACAGGGTGCGATTCGAATGGAGTGGGGGTGGCCCCACTAGAAAAACCAATGGAAGGAGGAAATGTGTGCAGCACTGCTGAAAAGAAAGGACACGTAACGCCCTCTGCCTCGATTGATGTGTGGCTGTCCACCAGAGTGGAAATATGGCTAAAAGGTTCTTGGTTAGGTTCGAGAAAGGGCACACGTGGTTCCTTTCTATTAGTTTTTCATATCAAAATTCGGTTCCTTCAATGTTCCTTCACCTGTTTCTATTTGTATTTTTTTTTTCTACATATCAAAAAATTTTAAACAGCCCCTTATTGGAAGGGAGTTAGAAAGTTTATTAAATTAAAAATTTTGTACAAAAAAATGAAAATTTTGATTATTAAAAATATTTTATATTTCAAAAATAAAAAAAACAAAATTCAAAAAATATACACTTTAAATTAGAATATAAAAAATATACATTTGGAGAATTAAGAAAAAAAATCTTATCTTTTGCCTTTAAATTAAAATTCTCTTTTAAATACTATTACAAGCATATCACTCTCTTATTTATCTTTTCTCTTTCTCCTTTATTCATCATCCAAATAAATTTTTAGTGAAGCTTGTTATAAGTAATTTTTACTGTAATTTTCAATATTAATAATTTATTTTTTTGAACCAATATTAATAATTTTCTAGACAAAAACCTTTTTGAATTAATGTGGATAGTGAATATATGAGGCAAATTTAAAAAATACTTTATATATCAATTAAAAAAATTATTTAGATACAAAATTTTTTCATATTATTTGTGCAAAGTAGGAAAAAATATGTATTCCTCGTCCAAATTCAGTTTTATTTTATCAAACCTAAAGAAAACTGGATGCTATGTAAATTTGAAATTTTGACTAATTTATTAATAATCTTCTTTGATAATTTTTGTTTCTGTCAAAATCTAAACTCTTTATAGCATTACCCAGTATCCAAATTAAAATCTAAGAATTTCACTTGAAGATATTAGAGCCATTTCTAAAATACTAAGTTTGCAAATTTAAATTTTAATTAGGTTCTAATTTATATACTAAAAAAATACAAATAAAGTGCCTATATTACTATTCATGTGATTTTTTTTTTAACCTGTTTCACATGCTATTTTTATATAAAGAAAATTAAAGTTCAAGATTCAAACATTGCTTGATTTTATCTCTTACAACATATTTAATATACATCAAACAATAGAATTGGAATATAATTTTTTTTATTTTCACATTAATACTTTAATTTACTTTAAATACTTAGGTTTATTTGGGTTGAGAGTTTGAATCTATAAAATTTTTCAAAATCTATGAATTTAAAAACTATAAATTATATACGTTTAAAATATATGGATTTACAAAATTAGATTTGTTTGATATGTAAGACAAATTCAAGGATTTAAAAGATATTTTCGCAATAAAAATATAATAATAAAATCTATAATTCATTAAAGTGATGGATTTCACAAAATCTTATGTCCTGTGAGAAATTTTAGAATCCATAATTTTGAAGGATTATAGTAGATGATAGAATTCAAATAAACTATGGTGTGACTATCTTTTGTCAACCAAATGATAGATTTTTAATAAATTCATAGATTCTTCAAAGTCTTCATTAAAATTCCTCTAAGCAAAAGAGACCTTAAGAATATGATTTCAAAAAAAAAAAAAAAATCTATCCATTCTTAAAATTTCATTACTTAAATTAATTTATTTATTTTAAAAATATAAGATAATTATACAAATTGCCAATGTTCATACTCAAACATCCCGATTGATCAACTAAAAAATTTGAGCAATACGACTTTAGCCAGTTCCTAAACTTAAAGTAAAAGAAATCCAATCAAAATCTAGTAGACTCGGTCAAAACTCAACTAACCCTCATTAGATTGATAGAAAAATTTTCTTTAATTTTTTAATTTAAAATTTAATTTTTTAAAATTTATTTTTATTAAATTATTATCAATAATATATATAAATATAAATATATGCTTTTTTATTTCTTAATAGATTTATCATAATATTTTACAATAATTACAAATTTTTAATTTTAAAGTGATAAATTATTTTAGAAAATTGATCATAATATAATTTCATAAATTTTTTAAAAATAACAAATTATTATAAAAAATAAAATTGATTTATCAAAATTATTATTTTGATATTAAATTTGTATTAGTTTAATTATTTTACGATATATAGTCTTTTGATTCGATAAAATAATATTTATTATTTTTAAATAATTAAATTATTTATTTCATATTTTGTAGTTATTATATATGGATAAAAAATTATTTGTAGAATATTTCATATTTATTGTTAAATTTATATATATTTATAATATATCTTTTAATATAATATAATTTTAAATTATTAATTAAATTACATCTCAATTGAAACCGATTGTATTGTAATTCCACCTCCGACTTGGGAATTTTTCTTTATCTCGATTGATTGAAGATCAAGTCAAAATTGAGCGTATGAGGAATGAGAGTGAGAATAGAATAAAGAGGATATTGTGGCAGTAAGACGCGTGGATGGTTCGACTAAGAATTATGACGTCATTCAAATGCATCCATCTCATTGGCTGTTGTCTAGTTGCCACGTGTAATCTTAACAGCCTTTGTAGTAAATTCACGCTCAAATCCGACAACTTTTTAATCAACAAATTCATAATTTATACTCCTCGGTTATAAATAATAATCGTTTCATTAACTGTGAATATAAAAAGTAAATGAGTGAATATAATTAAATTATTTTTAATTAAATAATTTTAAAATTTTATAAATTATTAATAAAAAGAGTAATAAGAATGAAGTACAATTGAAAAAATATTTTAAATTTATTGATTACATAAAAATAATAGATAAATGAAATTCCTATTTTTCTTCAAAATAATTATTATTTGGAAACAGTATGAGATGATTTCTCATATTATATTATATTATTCATACATTTCAAATCCATGTGCATGGAGAGGGAAATGTCGTTGCTTACTTCCTTGCCTTCCGTTCGTTGCATTTTCCTATAAGGCGTTCATGAGCTTCTGGTTGCTCTTGTTGAGGGTAGTCACTCGTTGATGAAAGATCAAATTGCGGTGGCTATACGTTTATGTTATTTTTCTTTTTTTGTCTCTCTGACTTAATGCTTCTCCTGTATTGAAAAAAATACATCAAAATAATTTCTCATATTTAAAGTCATTTTATTAAATATCTAAAATGTTCTAAATAGTTAGTGATCAAATCTTACCAATTTTATTATAAGGACATCCTTTATTTTCTTTTTTTTTTTTTGAAGAGATCCTTTATTTTCTTATTTTCTCTCACTTTCCTCACATTTTTAGAAAAAAACAATCACAAAAATGGTAAGAGTAGAGGAGTCCACCCTTTTGAACACTACCTAAGTTTGAGTGTTTATTACAATCAATGATAAAGGATTATTACAGTGGCCTAGGAAATTAAAAGGGGATCATATGAAAAGAGACAACTCTAGGTATTACCATTTTTAAAAGTCTCCAACATAGAATGTTATAGATTATAGGAACTTGAAGTTTGAAATATAAATGTTGAATAAAAAAAGATATTAATGACTTGAAAAGAGAAGAGATTGATTTAGAGAAATATTAAAGTTGCATTAGTCTTACCGCACAATGATGAAAGAGTACAGAATGATGCAAAAGGCAAGACCACCAATGTAAGGAAAGAGTACAAAAAGAGGCATAAAAGCACTAATTACATCATGAAATACTGGATAAATTATGTGTCTCTTTTTCACCTGAAGACATGAGTGGATTGATTACCTCACATGATAATATGCTAATTGTGAGATGTATTATCACTAACTTTATCATAGAAAAATCTTAATGGATGACAGGACTATAGTCAAGCTATTGCTTTCCCACATATTTAAGAAAACGAAGTTAGATGAAACATACCTAATGCCTTCAGAAGTTCGAGTTGAAGGGATAAGGGACAAAAGACTTCCAACATTAAGCATTATTACATTGTCAGTAATTAATGGGGCAAACCCCTTTGTAGGACATAATGAGGAACCTTTATAGTTTTCAACATGCCATTTCTTTGTGATTTTAAGGTACCCACTGTTATATGATTTATGTACTTGGTCTGTTTCAAATTCTTAATAATAAAGTTTCCAACTAAAAATGGGATTCCCATAGTATGTGATAAACAATCGATCTTAAATTAATGCTATTTGGTATTAAAAGTCGTAGTATGGGATAAATAATTTATCTCATATTAATGTTATTTGGTATTAGAGGAAGTAAATTTGATTGATGATAAAGAACTTGATGCTTATTTTATTCATACTTTTGGTGCCCAAAAAGAAAATGTTGAGTAGTAGCATGAACCAGTAGAGCAGTTGAACAGCTTTTTTTGAGCTAGAAATAGGAGGAGAAAATCTTATACCTTAGTATTGATTTGAAAAAAGTTTCAAAAAAGAAAGCAGTAGAGCTATTAAAGGTCTATCAATGCAATTTTGCTTAATTTTAAACATAGAAAGGGTTAACCTCTTAGTTATGACTTATAGCCTCAACATTAACGTAAGTTTCAAACCGATGAAGTACAAGGTAGGAAGGTTTAGGCCAGAAAGACATGTTGCAATTGTTAAAGAGCTATTAAAGCTTTTGAATGGGGTAATCCATGAGGTCTAGTACCCATAATGTTTGCTAAATATAATGTTGGTAAAGAAACCAAATAAAAAGTAATGGATGTGCATAGCCTTCACTAACCTTAACAAGGCTTGCCCAAAGTTTTTCTTCCTGTTGAGCAATAAGTTAGTTGATTTAATAGTGAAGCTCGAATATTTAACCTGATGCAATTTAGGGCTATAAAATTTTTTGAATAAATCCTTAAAATAAGGAGAAAACTTCTTATATTATAGGGCGAGGTACATATTGCTATATAGCTATGTCGTTAGGCTTAATAATATAGGTGTCATGTATCAATAGTTAGTTGATAAAATTGTTGAACAGTATAAAGGTGGAATATGAAGGGTTATGGATAGTATGATAGTCAAGTGCAAAACTTTTGAGCCATATATGATTGATCTTGATGAGGTATTTGGGGTTTTGAACAAGTTCATGATGAAGCTTAACCCCATCAAATGTTATTTCTACCTCAAAGAAAGAAGGTTCTTAGGCTAAATGGTTAACAATAAAGGAATCAAAGCTAATCCAGACAAGGTACAAAATAACAATAAATGAAGTCCTTTAGCTTTTTAAGTAAGGTACAAAAGTTCGCAGGAAGGATGATTGCACTTAACAGATTCATTGTTGGATTGTTAGATAAGTAGTTGCCTTCTTCATATCTCTAATAAGGAATAAACTATTTGAATGAACAGAGGAGTGCCAAAGTGCCTTTGATAAATTAAAAGACTATTTTTCTTCTCCTTAGATCTTAAACAGGCCAAGTTTCTAGTGAGGAAATTTATTCTTGAGATATGCAACTAGTTAGAGGAAAGGTAAAGGTAAGCTAACACCCACATAGGAAGGTCTATCCAAGATTTCTCAAGTCATTAGAATAACTACATATAAGCTAACAAATGAGGGCAAAGATGTATCCCATACTTGGAATATAAAAAAAAACCTCAATTTGTATTGTATATGAAGAATTATACTTGGTGATTTCACAAAAATGAAAAATGGTTATTTGCACCTCATTAAATTACTATATGAAATCCCTAAAATGGGATGAATAACACTTAAAGTCCCCAACTTAAAGGCATGCAAAGTCTCTAAAAGAGGATTATTAACATTTTAAATCCTTCTCATGTGCTTCACAGAAGAACCCCCCTTCCTTAGGTTCCTCCTAGCTAGTCTTTTCTGTGAGGTTGATGTCGCTTTACTAGACTTAGATATACTAGTAAGAGTTTGTGAAAGAATAAAATATGTAAGAGTAAAGGAAGGGATTACCACCATTACTATGTTACATCAAGCACTTTGACTTTGGTGGTCATATTATTCTTCTCTTGTGGCAAAATTAGTATGAAAGGCATCGCCTTCACTAGCTTTTTACCCATTAACCTTCTAAACAATATTGGCAAGCTCTTTAACAGTGTATCCTCTAGCCTTAATGAGGACTTGTAACTCACCATCATGAGGGTGATAAAAAGGAATAGACTTATTTGAATTGTTCACCACTACTTAGGCCCCTCATTTCCTCTAATAAATTATTAAAAGTGAATTTATACGTAGAACCCATTGCTTCAAAACAAACATTGTAGAAAATAAGTTAAAATCATCACCAATAAATCTAGCCAAAAAATAATAAATACCCATTAGCTTCCTAGTAGTGAACATTTTTTAGGCATTGAACTATTTTCCCATCTTTGAAAGTGAATCGACAAAGATTTTTTTTAGCCTGGTTTGGCATAGGCTTCCTAACTAATATATTGTGAGGAAAAAGCTAATAAATATTAAAGCCCTAATGTTGGCCTACAAACTTCCAAATGACTTCTCAATATTTGTTCTAGTTAAAAACCTTATTAAGACCTTGTAGAAGAATTTCTTGCTAAGTCAAAATGGATGCCCCAACCTTACTAGATCTTTTTAGGTTAAAAAAAAGGTTAAACAAATTTATAGAGGGACATATTCCACCAAAAATGTAGAGCATCTTAAGATGGTAGAGGTAGAGAATAAAATTAGGCATAAACACCATGAGGTTGACATGAAAATGGTTGGATAGCCTAACAAAGAAGGAGGGAGGAATAAATACCAAATTCTAAGTGAGAGATGAATATAACTAGGTCTAGATTGATTGACCTACTTTATATGAGAGTACCCCTTTTTGGTTTATTAGAAAGCCTTTTGCATTTTTAGCCTTCCTGACTAGAAACCTTCTTATTGTCAAAAGGAATCATTGACAATAAGTTTATTTTCATTTTCTTGATGGTGATAAAAGGGAAAGGAAGAAGGTTATCCTTGGTGGCTTTAAATAATACTAAGACCACTTAGGCTTTTAGCCTCAAATGATGGCATCATATTCAATCAAGCCAAATTCAGGTTAGATATTTGACCTAATAGTTTTGGAGGTTCATTTTTCTTTTCAGCCATAGAAGTATGAAGAAATAGAAAGAATAAAGGAAAGGTTTAGAGGCATATCAAAGGTTAAGAAGAAGGTACAGAGGCTGAAAGAACTAGAGTGATGAAATTATAGTATAAGTAACTAAGAAAAAGCAAAATAACAAATGAGAAAATATAGTAATCAAAGTGTTAAAACTAAAACAATCCTTTAAAGGGTGAGGAATAAGGAACTACACAACTGAGATTACTACACCATCAAATGTTAAACATGATAATCAAAAGAATATGCAAAAAAAGCCTATGGATGTGTGGGATAGATTATAGTGAAAAAATTACTTAAAAAAATCCACAAACTGGATAAGGATCATTCAAATTTTAAAATCTTAGAAGCACGTGAACACATCAATTAGCCAACATCAACGAATGTCCTAGAACAAACTCCCGTACCTGTGATGCAATCATAGAAGTATAGGACTTGGGGTTATCTGATAAAGTTTAAAATAAAGTTACTAATAAGTTGCTTACATGTGGCATAGATGCCATAATTGATATGATCTAAGAGCGAGCTCGCTAATGAACCACTTTATTGAATAAATAGTACTTTAATTTTAATATTAGTTCGCATGGCAAACTTAAGTAGTAGGCTCAAACAAAGAGGAAGAAGTTTTCTCACCCTGTCGACTCAAACTCTTCTTAGTGTGTTTATCCCTAACAAATAGGGATTCCTTCTACAATAAGTCATCTAACTACCAATTGGCACTGATGGCTCATAAAGGTAATGCTTGCCACAATTGTTTCATCTCACAACTCTACCACAAAAATTTTCATATGTCAGTGACTTTTCTCAACTAATCATGATATTTGCTCAAAAAGGTTTATGTGTAATCCACTATACCATGGCCCTCTAGTGAAGGCCCATCCAAGCCCATATGTTCCCAATAAGTTGTATAGACACAAAATACTTTAGCCAAGTAACTAGCATAGGCCTAAAAATCTCAATATAAAAGTTAATAATTCATTTATTAAAGGTAATTCATTCTTTCTATTCTTATTTTTATGGAACAAATTATTTATAGACTAAAGCACCTTGCTTCTAACTCTTTTCTGTAATCTTAATTGGCTTGAATGTTGAAGTATCTTTATCAACATCCAAAATAGTATTCTTCTTCATAATAATTTGTGTTACAGATCATAAAACTTCATTCTAACTTGTCTATAGAGGCCACATAAGCTATTCAAGAAATACCTCCATTAAATCCTTACTAGTGATACTAACCTTTTAATAAAAGAAGTAAAATAAGGGAGAAAAAAATATGAATGAAAAACAATAAAACATTGTAACTTTCATTATTTGAGATTAGAAGAAAAATAAAGGAAGAAAAAAATAATTTTTATTTTTTTCTCTTTATTTTTCACCTAAAATAGAGAGAAAATATGATGAGCGGAGGAAATTATGATAAATTTATATTTTTACTCTTGATACTTCTATATTAAAAGAAAAAAATAAATTTATTTTTTCTTCTTTTGTATATAAAATTGAAGAAAGAAAATAAAAGTTAATTTTTCTTTTTTTCTTTATCTAAGTATAAAGAGAAAAAATAAATAAAAAATAATATTTATTTTTCTTTCCCCCTTAACAATTTGTTAAACATAAGATAATATAATGTATTGAAGGGGAAAGCTTACGTTTGGAAAATCACTGGAACAAATTTATAGAGTAGTTTCGACGTTAGTGGGTCGTTGTAACTCCTCAAATCAAATTGTGACAGCAAGTCAAAGACGCAAATTTTCAGTCCCCCAATCTTATCCATTTGGGAGCTTCACCATGACAACAATGGGTCACCATCATGTTGAAAATTAGATAACAAAAACAAAATTTTGTGTGCTTGGGTAAACTATGACGAGAGCACCAATCATAGTTAGATGACATATTACCCGTTTCAACCTGACCTGATTGATAGGATTTCTATATTTCTTTATTATTATTATTATTATTTTTATGTGAAATTTTTATATTAAAATTCATATATGTAATAATCTAAATTTCATTTATACAAATTTATTTATAATAAATATATACATATATTTAATTAATAAAAATAAAAATTTGTTAATAATTATAAATTTTTAAATAATTATAACTAATTAATTTATATATCACTATATCATATAAAATGAAAATATATAATAACATGAATAAGTTTTTTTTTTCCAATTTATATTTCATTTGAGGATTTATTATCCTAATAGGCGTCGTGGGACCCCTCTTTTAGCAACACGACCTCCCGATTAAGGGTATGTTTGGATGTGGTGTTTATAATGAAATGGAATGGATTTGATTGGTTTAGAAAAAAAATTTATGTTTGGGTTGGAGGGAATGAAATGAAATGAAAGGGGGGTAAACTCTCCAAATCCTTCCAAACCATTAAAATGCAAACACCCCAAATTGGGGTGTTTGCATGAGTTTGAAAAAATTAGGCACCAAAATTACATATGTGCCTTTAATTTAATATCATTTTGTCTTCTTCCCCGAATCCACAATATAAAAATTATAAAAAATTAATTGTTCACATTTTTTGTGAATAAAAATAAAATATAATTTTTGAATAATAATAATAAATTTCTATTTTAATATTAAAAATTTGATAAATAAAAAAATAAAAGAAAATTATATTTGAATGT